>BOPP01000002.1:21167187-21304119 GCA_017312745.1 Gryllus bimaculatus
GCCGCCTCTGCCGCCCCCGCTGCCCCCGTCGCCGCCGCCGCCTCCGACGCCGCGCCGCCGCGCGTCGCTTGGCACTGCACGCTCGCGCGCACACACGCGCGCAACTCAATTTGGCTACAACTGGAAAATGATCTCATTTAATATACAAGCAAGCGCGGCGCAACCTTCGGCGGCCTGTCAGCCTCCGCGCAGATGTTGCGTCGGCCGTCAGCGCGCCGAGACACCTGCCGGCGCCGCGCCGCCTCGCACCTCCGCCTCGACGCTCGCGCGAGGCGCGTGGGCGGCGGCCGCTCAAGGAGATGACAGCTCCGGACAATTACTATTCTCAATCGGCCTCTCTCCTTATTCGTCATTTCCATGCTTTTCTTGCTTTCTCTGCTTGTTACCGACGACTGTCTCGATTAAATTCGCCGCAAGTTGGACTTGCTGCTTCATGCAGATCTAAAAAATGTCAATAATAACAACTGTTTCGGGTTATTTTATAACGCTCTTCGGTGCTAAGAACATTTTCGTGTTACTGCAAATCACAACAGTTTATTCCGTAGTCGATGAAACACATTTTCTTTCTTTAGACGGACGTTAAGAAAGGCGTGATGTATTTTGAGCATAGTAATATATTTTGTTAAAATATTTTCACTTATATTCAATATTTCCACAGAAAATACCATAACGCTTCTTACGTAGCTAAAATCAGCAATCGAATTTGTCTTACTCCCTAACTCTTTCATTACTGTTTGATTTTTCGTTTAAAAGCAATATTAAGAAAATAATATTCAATCTTTACTTGAACGTTCTGTAACCCTGTAAATTTTTATAAATACTCGAAATACTGAAGATATAGTCATAATCTCAAACATCCAATCAGTTCGCAACCGTACTTTTCAGTAAGTTGATCTTGTTTCTTTTCTTTGCGAACGAACAAAATCCTAACTAAATCATATATCTAATGTTTACTTTCTCAACACTGCCTGATTTTGTAATATTTTTTGTTTTATAAAACGACAGTACGTTGTTCCTAATTTTTATTTGATTTTTGTTTGTCACAAGACTGCTGGTACTCAGGGCTTGCGTAATTCATATTTAATTATGAACTATTATTGATATAAAATCGTCACTAAATTTATAATTCTGTTATTTTGCACAAATTACAAGAGAATTGAAATTACATTTCGATATTCAAATTACATATCGTATAGTAACTGGTCGAAAAAAATCAGGGTAAGTTTTTAAAGTTAATAATAAAATCAAAGATACAATATATCTTACTGCAGATAAACAAACATTACTTCTAAAGAAGAAATACTTCTAAATTTTATTACATTATAGAATGCACCTTCATTTGCGTCATACGCCTTATAATCAATGTTGATGAAAAATATGAGACTTCGCAGCTATTATTTCTGTAAATACACAGTAATAAAGACAAATGATTTTAGTGAATAAGAAAATTCTACCGAAAGGTGGACTACCGAAAGGTGGTTGACAAATCAACTCCCATCCAGTGAGTTGCACAATATTCCACGAAAGTGTTACGGGCTGCATCTTGCCCCTATTTGTATGGCCCAACTCAGAGCAAACGGGCAAACAGAGAGGAATTTATCTAAGATCATAACTAATAATACCTTTCCAATATAACCTATAAAAAATTTGCATAAATCATTTTGTGATAATTGTTCATTGTGGACTTTGTATTTTTTAAGATATTTCTGTCCCTAATGCAGGCAGATAAATAAAAGTAATATTTCCGGAAAATTACTTACATAGGGTGCCTAAAAGAAGACCCAATCAACAACTATATTGCACATTTCTAGATTAACAGGCTTCTGTGATAACAGTAGTTTTTCGCGTATATTCAGTAAACCGCAAGTTGTGGAATACCTCATCATGCAGGTTAAAAGTATTTCTCTGTAATATTATGATAATATTCAATAATACTATTGTTAAATTTGATTGCCAATTTATTATGATATTTATTATTGTGGCACTGTTCGCATGTCAATTACCGTCTAAACAAATGTAGTTTTAACATATATATTTAGAATGCAACCCGCAAGACAATATTCGTTATCAAGCTAATACGGACAGAGAAGAGTGAAGCCAAATAATTCTAATGTCAAACAAACTTGTGTATTTAATACACTTTCTAAGGAACGCTTTTTAAGCATGTGAGGGATAAAGCGTCCAAATATTGTCCCTTTATGCTTTCTTTCATAAGAAAAAAGAGGAAAATGCATGGTCATCAATTTCTCGCCCTCATATAAAGAAAAATGAGAAATATCTCATTTTTATATATTTTACTTTTTTATGTAATCGGTATAGAGAAAGATACATAACTCTACAGAAAATGGTGCCAATATTTTGAGCCAAAAACTAGTTTTGTGGCGTTCTGATACCAACAAACAATGAATATTTCTTAATCGTAAACGTTACTTTCTTAAATGCGAAGTGTACAAAAATTCAGGTTTTGAGGAGCCTTCACACCAAATAACGTTTTTAACTTTTTTGTGTTTGTAAACAAAGCTAGAATCTTAACCGCTCGTCCATTATTCACAAAAAAATCTTATATGATATAACTGATGATGCAGACGCACTTCGAATTTTAAACAGATATTTAAATTTTTGGGGTATTTTACATGAATCCCTCAGTATATTTTCGAAATCTTGTAAAAACTGTCTCCATTATTTCTTTTAATTTTCATTTTTAATCCAACTTCTGAAAAATTGAAAATTGAAAACATTTATTCGGTACTTTTTTCCGACGCCATCCTACAACATTATTGAAGATGAACGTTTTGCTCAGTGAAATCTCTTCTTCAAAGTCAGATATTTAAAAATTTTCATGTACAATTTGTTGAAAATATAAGTAGTTTTAGTTTTCGCGTAATTTTGAGTTAAATTGAGACAACAAAGGAGAACATAAATAAGATTTTCTTAAAAACGTTTACAATTTTTCTTTTAAATATTTTTAATTGAGCAAAACTCTCATAATGAAGAAGCCTAGAGCCGCTCAGATGACCGATAGTTTTAGGACTTTATTTATTATGAGTACTTTGGAGGAAATTTGAAAATGTTTCCTAAGTATCTTGGAAAGTACCATAAAAATCAAAATATCCGTTTCAAACAGACAGGGCCTTTCAAATCAATCAAGGAATATCTGTTTGCAGAAAATCGACTCAACGGCTTAGGCACTAGCTTTGACTTCAGTCGCTCAATTATCTGGAATGAATAACTCACAAAACATGGATACTGACTAGACACCGTGTTAGAGAAAATTTACTGCATGTAGCAAATAAGAAACAGATTTATCCACTTTTTCTTTCCCAGGACCCGGCAGAACGAGTTTTTTTGTCAAAAAATCGTTTCTGTCTCACAATTACTATTCTTTTCCTTATTATAAAAGTACAAGACATTTTCATCTTTAAATCATAATTTCAATCTTTCATGTACTGTTTTCCGTATTGAACAGAAGTGTAAACCATTTGTTCAGGTCACCACGGCCAACAAACATCGATGATTTCGTGTTTTCGAACTTGTCAACTGCTTTGGTCATTAGTCTCGTAAGTTTATTGATATTTTTCAAGGAAGGTAGCGTTAAACTTCCTTCGCTAGATGGTGAGATACTGCGCTATCCTACACGACGTTGTGTGTTTTATCTCCGACCAGGTATCTCACACCAGCCTGTCACTGCCCCAGTCGTCACAATGCCTAAGCCTCTGACTGGTCTACCGGCATGTGTGGTAGTGTAGTGTAAATAAGTATGTGTGTGTGTAAATTAGGATGTTTCACCTACAACTGTACATGGAAGAAATCACGAAAAATATATTAATTAGAGCAGAGCCGACAGCTAGGTTTTTCCTGCGGCTACATTCGATCACATAGCTATCTGGCTAGCGTCGAAAACTTAGGCTGAACACACCTATCTAGTGAACTGCCACTGTGGAGGCCCAAACCCCAGTACCTCCCGATAAGGGAATTGCAGTGACATCAATGACCTGAGCCACCTAAGCTGGTGTAACAGAATAATATGGCCCATACTCAGAAAGCAAGGTTTGAAAGTCTGGCTTGTGTTGCTTGTAGATTCGTGGCCATCCCAGGCTTGGCTCATTGTACAACATGGGATATACTTGCATACGTAGTACAGAACAAGTAATGTAATTTTGCAATAAATCTTTGGTTACCTTTTTACGGATATATATTTTTTAGGGATTCCTGATAATGAGTTGCTTTTTGTAGATTTTCTTTTCCAAACAACTGCCCGCCCCACAATCTTCTCTTTCCTTCGTCTGTTCTCTCCTTCGTCCATTTTGTGCAAACGTTGGTCTGTCAGTCTATCTGTCTGTGAAAAGTATTTGCTTCTAAGAACTGTACTCTTTCTTTTCAACAAAATACATAATCCCTAATTCATATGGTTGAACTCTTCTTGAAATCGCGGGTCTTTAAATTTGTGACGGTAATTTTGTGAAGACCCAGGTACATTTACGTAATTTTCGTCTTATGCGCTATGTGTACGAAAAAGTTAAGAAGTATGCATGCATCGCATCAGAGTACTATCTAATGTGCGTTTGTTATCGTTTCTGAAAATGCATGTATATTACTTATCATATACGTTTCAAGGATTATTGAGAAGATACATTTTTTCCCGCAAGATATTTAGAAAAAGGTACCAATTATTTATAATTATTAAAGCTTTGTCTTTATTGAAATTCGTTATTTGCCATATCCGTATTTTTGGATGTTGACAATCTCTTAAGGAATGGTTTCCCTGTTTCTTGCTGCTTTAAGTTTTGATCTAAACCTTGGGAACTAGTCTACACTTTTATATTAAATGACAAGGAGAGAATTTTTTTAATACAATGCCGTGATGATTCGTCTTTCGATGTGCGCGATTTCCACTTATCATTATATTTACCAATTTGCATTCGGTAAATGACAATCGAAGTACTTTGCGATTGCCAATTCGGACTGTTTAAGAGACCATGCGTGTTTCACTAAGTATACGTAGCGCCAAAGAAGCCCAAGAGGAGAATCGTGTAGCTGTTTCGAAAATCCATGTCTCCATTGATTATAAAAAGAAGACTAGACAGATAATCCTCTAATCTCTCAGACATCGTCTCAAGTAGTCGTTGAAAATATTATTCATGGATGTGAAATGATATGGTGAGTCAAGAATTCACCCATATATCTTCTTTACTGAAATATTGTACTGATGATTCATCCAGTCACACTGGACCACTTCAGGACTCCATTTTGATGGACTTATTATGCGGAAGGTATATTAGACCATACCCTTGGCATACCTAAGCATTTATTGACAACTGGTAATGCATCACATATTTGATTTGCAGCAGACAGGTTCAAAATTCACTTTCAGATGAATGCAGAGAATTGAAATGAATGAAAATTTCGAATAGTACAAAGAAAATTATTTTATAAAATCACATGCTTATGCATGTTTACTTATGTAAGGCCAAAAACCAGGAAACTATTTGTGAGATATGGGGAGAACTAAGATCACCGTATCTTTTCCTTGAGATATGGATATATATTTGTATTTAGAATGAACAGAGCATCAAGCATTGATGGGAACGATTGATATCATAATTTTCATTCCTACATTGAATAATGCCTTTTAAATTCTTATCTTCGTATTTCTTTTTCAGATACAAAGCCATTTTGAGAAAATTTATGGCACAATCAAGAAACATTATAACAGTAAGAATATTCTGAACGCAAGTAGTAAACCTTGAGAAACGTGGAACATAGTTATCTCGATAAATAATCAATTCTACTATGTAAAAAGGAAGGTTATTTGGAATAAAAATAGGTAAGTTTTGCGCAGTTGTAGATAATCTAATTAGCGTATTGCGAGTTTATGTTTGTTTCATTTTAAATTTTGTTGACATTTTAAATTTTATTTGCAAATAAAGTTAAGTCTCATTTAGACACGATAATAATAGTAATAAATAAAAAAACCTTATAAAATTAAATGTATCAATTAAAATCTTAGAAAAGCACGTAAACAAGAAAACACAATCAAAATTTATTATGCTTTTCATATTACAGACTATCAGCACAATTTTTTAAAAATCGGAATCAAACGTCTTCCACATCCGGGCGTATTTCTAATCAATTAATTAGGCGGTGCCCTAAAAATAAGACATGTAATGTCAATTACAAGATAAAATCCTGAAAACTCTTGATACATTATGAATAGTTGGATCACTTTTGGGATGTTAAACTTTACTGCAAAACCAGGGTTAACAGTCAAGAAAATACTGATTTTGTATTTAATGATTATGACGTTTCGCAAAACTGAGATTTATACCCCTTCAAGTATTGTCAATAGTCACAAGAAAAGTTTTTTAGATGCCCATAAAAGCTACAAGTACAAGAACATTTTCTTGTGGCTATTGACTGAACATGAGGTAAAATGCCCATGGTTGCGAAGTGTATTACTAATAAAATGTAAAATAAAAATATTTGAAATAAAAAAAAATAATCCAACTTAGTTCCCCTGTATTAGTTTCCAAGTACTCATAAAATGTACTTGAACTCTAGTTATTCAAATATTCCCTTTAAGATCTTGGTGTAATATTTTTTACCAGATCATTCTAAAGAATGTTAGACTATATAATAAAATAAAACAAGATGTTGTTTATTTAGATGAGTTTAGTGAATGAATAAACAAATCTATCCCTGTTCATCCATTCTTCATACACGCGATTCTTTTCTGGAGGTTTCCGAGAAAAATAATTGTAAATACTTGCTTTAATAAAAGGTGGCATAAACAAAAATCAAATTAACGTGCAACATAATTTTTCCAGATTTCCCTTTAGTATTTTTTCTGCTAATTTATTAGTTAATGGAAACATTCATGGAAAAGAACAAGGTGATTATATGAGGTCTAGTGAGCTTACAGGAATAGAAATCCACGAAAACATGCAACACGTTGTTAATATAAGATTAAGATGGGAATTGGTTGTAGCGCTGGGAAGTACATAACACGAAGATTATATAATTTTGTTTCTAAAGCTACCTATACATGTAAAATGGCGGCATTACACTAGATTGCATTGGCTGAGGTAGCTCAGAGTTAACATTGGTTCTGTTTCTCCTGCCATTTTGATCTTTTCAAACCAAGTTGTAGGTCGAATTCAGCAAATTCCACAAATAGCAAATAAAGGAAGTTGCGATATGAATACACAAGAAAATTCAACATTTCCATAAGAATCGGCAAAGAATGAATATTCTGGTGCGTCATTGTTCTTTTTTGCCTACACAGATAGTTGCCAAGAACGCAGTTTCTTAACCGAGTTTTTAGGAGAACTAAAAATGTGGAAATTAGTAAAATCAATTTACTAAACAAATTGTGCTACAACTCTACATACTATCTCGTGTTATTGGCAACATTTACGTATTATAATGTGACAATATTGCAACTTCTATCGTATTAACACTCCAAATATCACTTTAAAAATATTCCTAAACAAACGCACCGCGGAAGATTCGAAACTCATACATTTCATTAATTTTGGAAATTAAAAACATAAATAGAAATGACTCTCTGCCATTTTATTCAATAGTTGTGATTTGTTTTTACAAAAGTTTAAAGAAAAAATATTTGTCCATGTTGCAATTTGGCAATTTGCTCTTCACATGCTCACAATACAGTAAACGCAACTTATTGTAGTTATGGTTATTGTTATTATTCGGCTAATATTATCATTCTTATGTGCTACTCTGACGTGCCACTAGGACTGATTTACAAAATCGAGAAAACGTTCTTTAATGTGATAGAATTCGTTTTATGGTATTATTTTGAAAACTTTCGGGAATGGCTGGCTGTGGTTGGAAACATTACTATAACTGTTGGACTGACTGAAGACCACCAAATACGTCCAAACGGGCTTCAACCTCCAGAAACGGCGAATATCCGTCAGATATTAGAAATATTGTGACGTGGGGTTCAGCACAGCTCAGTTGATTTCCAGATATAATATAAGTACAAGATTTACATTAATTAAAACCTCAGATAAAACGAGCAGTTGACGGAAGACTGGAATCGAGGTTGTCTCTTTGTTCATTTAATAATTCTACCAATTATATTTTTGTCTATTGTTATCAATAAGTTGACGTATGTGTATGTGGCCCGGAGTGATATCAATAAGTTCCCTGTATAACTAAATCTTAAGCGAAAACGAATAATGTTTTAAAAAACGTACATAAAATAATTCAAATATCTAATAATTAGAATTGCATTAAAATTAAATCTCTATCTTTATTAAATTCTTGGAAGTGTGTCGAAAAAAGAAGGTTCAGCTTTTATAACTTTTGAAATTCCAGAGATTTTAATTAATACATGACCAGTTCTACACTAATAATATAACTGCTCAATTTCATCAAATATGTAAAAGAAGATAAATCAAGACCTTTGAACAAAAATCTTGTTTGTATTTTTAAACTGTACCGGATTTACTCAATATAATCGCGATAACTATTATATTTCAGAATATTGTGCATTATCCAATAACTAATTTTGAAAACCAGATTATGTTGAGAAAAATCTCATATCTTCAATAAAGTAATTGTTATTAATTTTTAAAAAATGACAATCGGGCCTGCGAATTTTTATATGCATTCATTCACAAATTTTAAAAAGGGAGGACAACCTAGGATATTTCTAAATTTATCTCAAAAATATACCATCTTTTTTTAGATAACTTTAGAAATATTCTATGCTGTCCTTTCCTCATTAACTTTATGTAAGTTACTCCAAATAAAAACATTTCAAACTCGAGGGGTCACATCATCACCCAGAATAATTGCGATCAATATGTGAATTAATTGACGTGCCATTGTGTTAGAATCCTTCGTGGCTTAGTATTTCTTCATTTTTTATTTTTCTGTAGTCAGGCATAATCTTGAAAATTAATATTTCTACAATTATAGAATATTATGACATAATTCTCAGAATGTTATAAATTTGCAAAGAAACTATCTATTTTTTTAAACAAAGTATTAAAATCACCTTAATTTTTTCAAATGAGAATGTGTGAAAAATTAGAAATATCGCAATCTTAAAAGTACAAATTTGTAAAAAAAATGTTTCTCATTGCTTTAACTGAGAACGCTATTTCATGCGCTGTTTCCCAGTTCATTGACCGGCCTCTCGAAATGCGCAACTCGACTGTGCACTGCATGTCTGTGGTCAGTTCTGGGATTCGTCATCTCTAATTTTGTCGATGAATGGACGAGAATTACTAATTTATGCGAAACAGTATTCATTTATTATGGAATGCGTTACACTGGTGTACGGTGCTCATCAATGAAACATTTATGTGAATCAATGACGTGACAAAAGACTATCCAGCTTTAACAATAAAGCGATTCATCAATTGAAACTAGGGCATTATATAACTGGAGGAAGCGAGTGTTGTACTAAAAACAGAAAATGAAAGTAGGTGGAAAAACTGTTACACGTTTTCTAGGAATATATTATATTAGTTGGAATTGTGCGCTAGAATTAAAATTACCATAACGTGCTTTAAGCTAGGAATACCAACACCTTTGTATAAAAATACAGCATTCTAAAGAGAATTACGCCTCTGAACGTGCGATAGGTCTGATGCAATGCGTGACTTATTTTCTGTTACAACTGTGATGTCTAAAAACAATCAACTCTTTAAGCCTGAATCTACCTAATAATAAAGTTTGAAGCAACCTAATAATGTTTTAAGCACCTTGAAATTAGCTGAAGTGAAGTCTAGAATTGTTGCTTTACTTACACTTAAGGAAAAACGTAGGGCGAGACAGTGTTATGGAAGTAATAAAAATAAAATTATCGAAAAACAAATTTGCTAGGCCGTAAAAAATGGAAGCTAGGATGCATCTTTTAGCAAGTCTTACTCTATTAGTAATGTGGAGTTTGTTCAGTGCTTGCGCAGACACGGTGTGTTTTTATAGAACTCGGATTTCTTTAGTAGGACTTTTTTCACATTATTATTTTATTAATATGTAGGTTTGAATAGAAAGGAACTTGAAAAAAGATTTTGCCTCTTTTGTGATTTATAATAGTTTTAATTTCCAATCCAAAGACAGAAAAGTTGCAGATTCATATTTGACTCATAAAACTCATTCCTTATGTAAAAAATATAAGAAAAGCGAAGATCTTCTCCCGTTACTTGTGGACTTGCATGAACGGGATCTGCTTCCGCCACATTGTGAGTACGAATAAGCTGGATTTGAATTACATATCTTCGTGAGTACATGGAAGACTTTTTAAACTTAGCAAAAATGCGAAAGAAATTTAATTTAGTCAATTAATGGAATAAGCTGTTTATATCACTATCCCATTTACGTCTCCAGGTACGTCTTAGTTCCAAATTTTGTCTATTTTTCTACAAATGTTTGGCAGTGGGCTCTATATGTTATCTTTAATTCTTGAGTGTTTCCTTCTTTCTTTTGTCAGTGTGGGGAAAGCAAAAGCTTCTTCCAAGAGTGAAAAAATGTTTTGCCAAAAATTGTGTGCAGAAATTGACATTGAAAGATCACAATATCGTAATCTGTTTTTGCAGTTAATTGCTATTTAATTTCTTTAAATCGTTTTCATCGTATTTGTTTATACATTTTTAGTACTCATAATACTAAAATGAATTAATAAATTAATTGTGACAATGCTCTTTATTTAGCATTAGGCTCAATAGTTTCACTAAAAAATAATGAATCAGTAAATTCGTATTCTCTTTTGAACGTTTGTAAGTATGCAGGTGCAGTGACCAAACATGAAAAAAATAGTATACCACGAACGTGGTCCGAAAACAAATGTAAATGACCTTTTTTCTCCCTTTACTGTACGTTTCCTTTTCAGTATTAATATAATTTTTCTTCTGTATCTTATTTTACATAAAGTATTTGCTACTTTAAATAAAATGGGTCGCCACGTTAGTATATTGTATGATTTTCAGTTTGTTTTGTCTATTGATTTATTAAAGTAACTCCATTTTACAATCACTTTAACATAACTCGAATGTCAGGTAAACATATTATTCTCTTTCCAAGGCGCTACCAATCGTTTCGAATTGGCGATTTTTTTGACAGAAAAACTCTATGCCGGGCTATGATAACGAATATGTGGATACATTCTCTTGCTATGTATAGTAAATCACTTCCTTTAATCCATGATGTAACCAAAATTCATGTTTTGTGTCATTGATACTGATCTCTCGATCCGCCTTTTTCACTGACCAACTATGTGTTGGTCCGTCTGTCCGTGTGCCTGAGCTGCCCGTCTGTCTGTTTGTCTGTTCGTGAGTCTATCTGTCTGTCTCCATTTCTATACTTCCGTCTGTAGACAATACAAACACCCAGCTCTAACGTGCCTGGCATGGAAGGGAATGATTTCGAATCTCGGTGCGGTTTTGCTGGAGGGAAACACTTTTGCAGATTCATGTAGTAATATAATATTGCTTAACTGGTAAAAATAATGTGAAAAAGTATGTGATGTTGCAGTACTACAAGTTATTTCTTCGGCAGCATCGAATTTGGGAAAAATTGTTGACAAATGTCATACGTTATAACTTGTTTGTTGGCGTCGGATCTGTTTATATACTATTTCTTTCTAGTCTGTTTATACACAATTTGACAATTTAATATTTTGATAAAATGTATTTATAAGATTACATCAATTTTCAAGGGAAAACTATAATATTAATATATTATAGTTTTCCCTCGTAAATTTGTTACTATTAAGTCAATGCTTTGAGCATGTAACGGACTTTGTTGATATTTGTTTAAGGAAGGCCTTTGATTCATTTTTCAGCGGTTTTTGATGTTCAAGCTTAGAGCGTTTTACTTCAATGAATAATTATTAAGTTGATATCTTTCAGGACAGTTTTTTCGAAAAACGTCGATATTTTCCCCCTTTTTTAACAATAAAACTATATAAGGGTAATCCATAAGAACCAAATATACTTGTACACCAGATTGGCAAAGACGACAATTTTACCTCATACGAAATGGTAAAGAGATATGCAATGGATATGTCCATACGCAAATCTACCAGCCATTTTACGGACTTAGGAGTGCAAAAGTGCGAAACTACTGTGGGGAAGCCGGCTTGAAAAGCCTACTGTTTCAGCATCTTCTTTGCCCGTCAGCGTTCTACGTTCTACATTTTACTATCGTGTTCGTTTCCCAATTTTTTTAAAAATAATTATATACGAGGGTAAATAATGTTGAGGAAAAAATGGGAGACGAATCTTGTATATTACAAGTACATTAAGTACATTTGGTCAAACCATGATACGCGACGAATTTCTTATTCGAGGACGCACATACAGAGAATTAAAATATAACACAAGAGGTATACAATGTAGTCAATACGGGGAAAAATAATTTTTCAGGATATGGTGAATTTTATTAATGATCTTAGTTTTGATGTCTCCCGATAAAACAGTTCAAAACTATAAATTCTTCATTATAAAATCTCAGTGTAATAATAATAATAATAATAATAATAATAATAAAATCAATCCATGAAAAAATGAATGTACTTGATGCCTTAAGATTTCATTTCCCAAAACTTTTGAGATTTACGTATAACAGAGTAAATGCTCAATATTCGTTTGGATTATTACTACGGCAATGCAACATTTATGTATTGAGTACTGACCAAATTAATATTTTAAATTGTTTCTTTCGGTATAATGCATCCTCATATTTGCTTGTAAAATCGTGTTTACTGACATCAATGTAATGAGCCGGAAGAATTAGGGCTGTGGAATGCTTGGTAACGAGTATAAAATATTTTAAATATCTGTTGCGAATAATGAAAGGAGCACCTGACGACAACGACAGTTTGTGAGTGAAGGTTCGAAACATGTGTTCGACGTCTTACTTGCTCTCGAGGAACGTGAGCATTCCCAACCTATATAACGAAGTGCGGAGAAACGTTGATAATAGACGTACTATACATCTGGAAGCCAGCGTCAATAGCATTCAATTGACGAGCTGCTTCGAATAAAAGCAATTGAATGGTCAGTTTAGCGGGAGACTTTATTGTTTCGCAGTCATTTGCAGTGTATTTTGTATCCCTGGTGCTTACTCAACACCTGAAACGTTTACGTGTTGTAGATCCATAGCTTTTTTCACATCAATCTTGTTTGTGTCAAACACATTCTTCAAATATTGAGAAGTAGAGTCCTTCAGGCGGAAAATTACTAATACATGGACTGGGTGGAGATAAATAATATAATGATACACAGTGAATGATATTCTTTATCAATACAATGTGTTGAAAAAATGTTGAAGTTTTATAATTTTCAAATTAACAAAATGTTCTCTCAAAAAGAAAATTACGAATATATGTAATGAACATTGTAATAAATATAATTCACCAACAATAAATTGTACCAAATATAGTATTATGTATCGATAGATGGTTAAGTATTGAATTGGCTGAGAATGTTTCAATGAAAAATCTTTTATCTTGTCATTTTTATTTTTAAACATTCACATTTTTTGCTTATTCATGCAATGATGTCAGTTATGGCAGACCCTATAGAAACAATTGTGTATCTATATTGCATAAAGTGTTTATACAAATTACGCATATAATACTTGTAGTGGAAATGTACAAATTCTTTAAATCCACTAAAAACTTGTCTTATGTAGCATGCAAGTTCGTACTTCCGATTCGTCGATAGTCGTGTATGAAAATAAATTATATCAATGGGATAATTAGCAATAGACATGAGAATGAGATGAGAAAAAAGAAAATCTCGCTATTAACAGGCACCGTCACCAATTCCAAAAGGTAAAACCTGCAATTACGTTATACGTGCTGATACTTAAATTATACCGAGTAATTAGTTTTACAGTAAGTATTTGTAGAATTTATTTTTATTCCCCAACGGCAGTTAGTTGAATGGGTGTCACTAGCCTATGTTTTGCGACAAATTTTGTCTGGCCATTGCTACTGCAATCTTGTTGAAATATGACACCTGACGAAGAGAAGAAGTTACAGAATACACACGGACAAATGTAAATAAAATTCATAAATTGCCTTATTATATATCTAAATGAGAGCTTGTCAAGATCCGACTCCGTTTCCGCCAAAAAGAACTGCTCATAATTTCGAAAAATTGTGTACGACTATTACAAGATAAGTCTTTCAACAACAGATTTCATTAAATAAAATATATCTATATTATTTTAGTTGCAAGAAGGCAACGAAGAAAATTGAACTTAAGCAATTTTCGAAAAATCAGAGAGTTTAATGAAAATGAGATCCAGGCTAATTCTTACAGTTGTTTACGCTATAGAAGAAAATTTTGAATATATATTTGAAAATGTTATGTAAATTACCCTCAAAGATAAAAATTTCCACTTCAAACGCAGAGGGATTTGTGTTCGTTCAAATCGACCGGAGGATATCAATTTTGGAAGAAATCGTGTGAATGGTTTCCTACCTACAGTGAGACAGACAAACGTTTTTCAGACAATCGATTTTTCGATATCAAGGCCCCACAAAACATGGATGCTGACTAGACAACATGATAGGACAAGTAATAGGAACAAAAATTATTCACGTTCTCCGTTACCAAGTTCCAGCAATAAGCACTTTCTCGTCGCGAAATCTTTTATTTATGATGCACGATTACGATACTTTCACTTCTTACGAAGTAAGGCGAAAAAGTAAAAGATCAGCTAGGTATTTCCTTCAAAATATCTTCGAAAGAACACAGGTAGCGTAAACGTGAATATTTGCCATCTGCGATTTTCCCTAGTTTTAATCCAATCGAATAATTTAAGAAATTGTGAAAAATATTCCGAATAGGATAATTTACTAATTTATGATTGCGTGAAATGTTTTGTTTCAATGAGGCATTTTTCGTAAAATCCCTTCCTACAACACATATTCCACTACATATGTTCTTAAAATTATTAGTGAAATTTATCAAACCTGAGGTGATATTTCATATCCTCTAAGAATTTTTACCCTAAAATATAATATGAAGTAAAATATTTCCATCTGATTAATAAGATGTTATCAAAGGAACGTAAAATAATAAAGGGTTGGTGGCAGAAATTCAGATATCGTAAGTAGATCAAAATCATCCCTTCCTAAATTGTAATTTACTAGAAATAATCATTGTTGTCGTAAGACAGAAGTATTAAATCTGTAGCAGACACACAATTGAAACTCCGTAGCGGCTGACGCGTGCAGCATCCAGTCCCGCATTCTCAGAACCTGTATTTTGAGAATTTGAGGAGACGTGAAATGGTACGAAAAGAGTTTAATAACCTATGACACTATTGTGTAGAGGATAGATGAGTTAATCGAGTAATGCCGAAATATAAAACAATATTTTCTTGTATGGGATAAATCGATACAAAAATGACATTTTTATTATTCGTTTTAGCATAATAAAAGCTATGGAATGCCTCTTGATGATAGAACTGTAGATTACATTATTAAAAAATGTTTTCTATTGGTCATCAAATAAGAAAAAAAGACTTCTTCATTCGCCAGATTTTTTAATTGAAACAATTCGAATGCATAGCTATAGAGAACATGTTTTAAGATGAAAACAGGAAGCATTAAACTAAGAATGAACTAACAGTTGATATCTGAAATAAAATTCCATTGATGTAAAAAAGACTCTCATCTTCTCCGTTTGTTGGACGTACAATTATATTTTCCGCAATTATTAATAGAATATCGTCTTACTATTTGCCAATATTAAATTAAATGAATGGCAATAATGAAATAAATTCAAGGTACGCCAATATGTGTGACTTCATGCATGTGTTTCTCTAGAGCAATAGATTAAATAACCTAAAGGAGCTATAAAACAATGCCGGGGTGAGTAAATACAATACGATGTATATACCATAGATAATACCTTTTAGCTTTGGTATGTAATATAATTTATAGTCCTATTGATGAATATGTGACGTACTTGATTGCAAAAATTTGTTTACTATTTGAAGAACATTTTATTTCCGTGTGCGGTCGGGAGTACCGCTATGAAACGCAGCTCACTAAGAAAAACATCCTTTCACGACTCTTTGATATCATACAACAATGGTAGCAAATGTCACACATTGGGATTATCTTGAATTGTTGCACACAAACTGCAAACGTGCGGGTGATGTGAAAACTGTTAATGCAGAACACAGTGCTGCTAAGTACTTGCCAGAGGGTTACATGGTTTATTGCGATATCTTCATCATAATCATAATCATTATTATTATTATTATTATTATTATTATTATTATTATTATTATTATTATTATTATTCATCCAATTCACGACTAAAGATGCTACGAGTTGGTAGAATTGAAGGTTGTAGTATATATGAGTATGAATCATTGTCTTGCACTTCCTAGTCTTTTGAATGACCTGGAAGTTTATACAAGTTATTAATAATTTTTTGCAGAACAAATCCCAGAGTTCCAATAACTATCGGGACGATCCACTACCGCATCTTCTGTGAATTTGTCGGTAATAAACCGTAGAAAAAATAATTTGCTATTACACTTTCATTATATATTTGTCACATTCATATACTTCATAGTTCTGGTACTTCTCGGAAGGTAAGTTTTTACTAAACTCTTGATTTAAAAAATAACTCTAGATTTCAGTTGTTTTTTGCGATTTTTTATTAGTAGAGGAAAGTACCCGAAACCGGGTCCTTATTTTGTTTTCGAATATTTTTAAATCCAATTTTCTGAACAATTAAATAAAAATATTTGCAATGCATACTACTTATAATATTTGGCAAAGTAGTTTAAGAAAAAATATTTTTCGTAAACATTGCATTTGGTGGATTTTTAAAAAAGATTTCTTAATGTGAGCCCCTCGCCAACGTTTTAAGAAACGGGTAAAAATAAATGAATAACTGCCAATGGTTTGAATGGATACAAAATGCAACTTGTGCATAAAACATTGTCTTATATGTATTGCACATCGTCTATATATATTCATGTGCAACAAAAAACACGTATATAAGCATCTTTCTTCGACCCGCACATTTTACATCAGCCCAGAGGGAACACATTAGGCACATAATTCTCCTATAGCCCTCTAAAAGTTTAAAATGCAAAACATGCACTTTGCATATTGTTCATCTGAGAGAAAAGATTTCTCTGATAGAGCATCCAGTTCGGAAGAGTCAGAGAACTTATTGTTCGATTCCTCGAGGGAGGTGGTATCTCCCTTTTGCTGCTTGATCAACTTAATACTTTTTTTTTAATTGCGATCTTTTTGACCTATCTGAGATTAAATTATAAAATTGTCTCTTAATCTCATTCTCCTTCCTGCCCTTTTGGACTGATAGGCTTCAAAGTACGCTCTTGCTTTTTATTAGACTCCTAAAACATAAAGAAATCCAAACATATAAATTGTTTTCATATTACAATGCGAAAAATTGGCGTCCCATACGAATATTTTTATAAAGAAAGTAAAATAAATTACATCATCGTAGATCAATAGCTTGTAATGTCCCTTGAAGATAATGTAAAGTGAAAAATGCCTTACCAATGAAGTAGCGAAATCAAGCAACTGAGAATAAGCGCTAGAGAAAACTTTGCTTTTCACTGTTCGCACTAATGGCTGACTATCCGGCAACAAGTGAAGATGAAAACACTACCTCTTGACCGGGCTGCGGTCTTACCAAAAACAGCCAAGTTTAGTACGTTTCCAATGGGCAAGATCACTCAACATAGCTTTAAATCAAGGGGCTCGCTTTAGGAATCGTGCCCTGGTTTGGTACTTTACTCTAAACTTTCGAATATCGAATAAAATCATTGAAAAATATGTTTGTGTTTTTTGAAAAACAGATGTTACCCATTGTCTTTCAATGATCTATCACTTTAAAAAAATCAAATAATTATCCCAAATCTTTAGTTCAAATATGGTAATATCTGTCCTTTTTTTCTTTGTTGTATATTCTTAATTTTACATTTGTTACACTAAAAATCGTAATAATTACTGACAATTAATTTTCGCATTTATAAATCGTGATTTGTAAATTTGTCATTTTTATTCTTTCCATAGTATGATTCGCATTATTTTTATTATTTTTATAGCATATTTAATTATGTGAATAATAAATTCACGACACTTAGCGAAATTATAGCCAACATTATTTTCAAATATATGTTAAAATTAATTTCTGCTTTACGAGTAACTCTAATTAATAAGAATACATCTCATTTTCAAAATGTTAAGAATGTTTGTACATATTCTTCTCTTGAGATAATAGCTCACTTTGAGTTCATCTTCTGTTAATGTGGAGGCAAATATGATCAATATACTCCTTTGCGTTTTCACACTATAACGATGCATCTATATCCGTACAGCATCTTGATTTTTCTTACGGACTTACAGAGTCAGAGGTCTTCACAGATGAATTTTGCTGCAGCAAAAGGAAAAAAAACCTAATAAAAATGAAGGAAACATTAGTATTTTATACAGGTCGTCGAGAGAACGAATGGCACTGGATTTTTTAACGTATGATCACGGTTTAATTTACAATTTCATGGATTACCATAATAATGGTTTCTCGGATGCAATGATGACGAAGAGAGGTGGTTCAGTTTTCTATGGTTTCTCCAATTAACACTAACAGGCACTACACTTCCACATATGTCGGAAGCTGTGTTCGGGAGCTTAGAGCTTGTCCGCTCGCGGGAGATAACTGGTTGGGGCAACACCGCTAGCCCACTGTAGGTCGGCGCCCGATCTTACCATCCACCGGGGAAAGATCATCCCCATCACACGAAAAATACGCACTACACATACGAGACTAATGACCTTAGCAGCTTACACACCCCGAATCAGTAATCAATCAGATAAAATGAGTTTAGTGTTAATGTTGAAACAAGGTGACTCAGAAGTTGTCTACTGCCTTCCAGGCATTGTGTTTTTTGCATCACATAATCGCTTTAGTTCAGTCATTTCTATTTATATACGCTCATTCAGTACTATTCTATCTCATTCAGTTGTACTACTGTGGAAAACAATTGATATATTGACAGTAGAAGGATTGCGTGTTTTCATAGGTATAATACTCCGCAGAGGGATAAGTGGAAATGTTCCTTCTCATAAAAGTTTGTAAATGTGAGAGGAGTTCTATTTTTGTATATTTCTGTTGTCATTTAAAGGTGTCGAGGTAAACACGAAAAGGAGTGATGGTCTACTTTTTAACATAAAAGTACTACCTCTTTTAGAAAGATGGAAATCAAAAGAACGGCTTCTACAGATTCAATTATTTCCAAAAGAAAGAAGCAAGGACAAATTGTTCAAAAGAGGTTTAATTACAAAAGAGGTTCGTCTGCAAGATTTTACGTAGCCATAATACTAAATGTTTTATAGATTCAACAACCAACAACGTAACAAGTAATTAGACCTCCAAATATATTGTTTCACGATTAACAAATTAACTAACTCATGCGTAAATTGACATTCTGACAGACCAATTTTTTTTGTTAACTAACAAACAATTTGTTAAAAATGAGGTTAACCAGTACTCACAAATTCCTCAATGAGGTTAATGAGGTATCTACAATATAAAAGGATTCCTCAATGATTGCTTCGATTCCTCCCAATAGCTTCGCTAATCGTCACAGAAAGGTTTCGTCTACAAATGCTCCTTCTATGTATTTAAGTAATGTTCTTGGTGTAACTGCAGAGTAATTACTGTAAAAAATTAAATTGTCTTTCAACATCAAACTTTATCAAACCATTAAACTTTACGCTGAGAGCGTTAACTAATACGTCTAATTATCATATATGTCATGAATAATCAAACGTTTTATCAGACTGAAGCAATCTCTAATAGATCTTCACTGAATTCCTATCCCTAATGTACATATTTTGAGCAAGAAAACTGAAGTCTCACAGGTATCGTTTCTGCATAGGTGTTGGTACGTTTTCTGTTTCAGTGGCTTACTATTTAATTTTCTTAAATGTGACCTCGAATTGATTTCCAACTTCCACGAAACTCTGATGATTTTCAGCATTCCATTGATTGATTTCTATGGAGGAGAGGAAGAATAAAATTATATTTTAGAACTACAATAAGTACCGTGAGACAATTCAAATTCTTTATTATATTTTTCATACATTATATCTACACTAGTTTATAGCTGCGATTCTTCAACGATTAAACTATATCTTTCAACCAATGATAACATATGTAGTAGGGTAAACAAAAATAATATATTGGTAAAAGTAATTAATTTTGTTGCTGCAATTTTCTCAAATTCATATACAAACAATCTTTTAATCATCAATTTTTTACCCTGAGTGGACTGAACTGAATGAAGATATTGTTTTTTCAACAGTTAACGTGCAAATTTGTCATAACATATTGCTCCGGTTAGAAGTATTTTTTTTCTATATTCAGTAAGATGTGCACTGTATATTACGCACTGTATTATGAATATCGGATTTAATTAAATATCCGTTAATTGAATGTTTTTAATTTTTCATACGATGTTTAATAGTTTTCGAGTTAAAAATTCCGCGTTTTATATTTTCAATCGTGGTTCTGCCTGGATGACAGGCGCCTTCCAAAAGAGCACGGAAAAGGAAGCAGGGAAGAGGTCTTTCTTCCGGCGGGAGTGGGGCGAGGTGGGCCCGCGCCGTGCAAGTGGGCGCCGCGGCGCCGCGGGGAAGGCGAGGCAGGGCGTCGCAGTGCCGTGGCTGGGCGGGCCCTGTACCCGGGGCCGGCGCCGGCGCGCGCCGCCCGTGGCCTCTGACCTCATCTAGGCGAGCGCCGCAGCAGCGACCTGTTCCTGCCCCCTTTCGGCAGGTCGCGCGGGAGGGCGGCGGGCGACCAGCCTGTGCAAGGGCTGCAAACCGGTTTCTTGGCACCCAGGAGCCCGAACGGAACTTGTGGGTTTTTGGAGACGCACGCGAGACCTCATCAGGCTCCCGGAACGACGAAACTTTTATGTTCGGCACTTCAAAGTCAGTAATGAGACGCTGCTGGTTCATGTTACGTACATTTCAGCGTCGAATCGTGAAATATACACGAGAGACCTATGAGGCTCAACATTGACTCTGATAGTTCGAACCCCGACGAGGACAGCTTATCACGTGTGTTTTCGCACCTCTGTATTTTTATATGTAACCTCTGCACATATTGTTCTAAATAGAATTAATTACCATCTTCACGTTGTTTCCTTCAAACGCAAAACAAAGAAATGTTTTGTCTATTTACCACATATGGCCTGAGAAACAAAAGCAACATTGATACCTGAGAAACAGTATGGAATGCAAAAAATAGCAAAAAAACTGATCCTCGCAATGAAAAAAGGCAAAAACGTTTTCTTCTAAGTTGTACCAAAGGACTTAAAAACGTTTTTAAGACGTCTTTTTTTAAAATTTAAAATATACCATTACATGAACGTCATGATACACATGCGATGTTTATAACTAAGAAGCAAATAAGTATAAGATAGTGGCCATGGAATGTAGTACTTAATTAATTAGTAAAATATTATCCCCTTCTGAAATAGTTTCACAAGTCTTTTCATTTCTGAAAATTATTTTCTTTATATGTCTATTTGTTACGCGTTTTAGAAAGAAAGGCTAAGTAAAATTTCGTAGCCTGTCTTAAGCCAGAACTATGGCTGGCTTCGAAATTTAAAATAGACTTATGAATACGTAAATTTATAATTAATATCACATGAATTGTGATATGTGAATGGAAATAGAATTATGTGCACAATCGTTTCTGGCAAGAACAAAATGAAATTACCTCTTAATTAATACTTCAGGAAGATGACGCGCAATGAATAAAATACAGACATGTTATAGTTTCAATTGTGTTAACAATATGAAATAATTTAAACCTTCCTTTCTTAATAATCCCTCTTTAATGTAGATCAGAAACGAAAAAAATGTTATTGCAATTAAGATTTTTGGGGAATAAAAAACTATGAATGTGAAGAAATATTTTTTGATATCAAAAATCTGTACGTGTTTCTCGAACGTTAATAATTTCGAGGTTTTTATGTCACTGCAGGTATTTATATGAAACAAAGATGAATCGTGAAAGATTTTTTGTACCCTGTACATTCTTCGGTTTTACTTGAGAGTTATTTGCCACTATTATTTCCATTTCTCACTAATTGTAAGAAATTTCGTACTGCACTGACTTCTAACCGAACTGATTCATTGAATTAATAACAAAATGAATTATTGTAAGCGACATTTTGGTTTAAGAAAATGGTACATTGTTTGCCACGATATCCAGGAATCTTGCAGGAACATTGACTTATTGTTGTGTGATAAATAAATACCAACTTTGACGTATTCTTATGCAGGCAATGTACTATTAAGTTTGTATTAGACATGCGAACAATTCAGTATTTAATTTTCAAATTTATTGAAATTTTCTTCTTTACTTATAATATATGTAAACCGTCGGCCCCGTGGCGCAGAGGGTTGCGGCAGCCGTCGTCTGTGCCGAGGAGGCTGCAGGGTCGAGTCCTGCGTAGACATGGTCATATTTGTGATTGTCCCTTTACCTATCATCATCATCCTATCATCTCATAATTCACACTACAAGGCGTAACAACCTTGTTGTAATCTAAGGATACCACTGAAAGCTGATCCTGGAAGAATTATACACGTTAATCGTGTAGCGTAGTCAGTAATGGCCTATACGCCAATAATAATAATAATAATAATAATAATAATAATAATAATAATAATAATAATAATAATACTGTTAACATCGGACACATTTGAAGATATTATGGTTGAAAATTTCTCTCCTTTGGAAAACAAGCTTTCCCAGAATTCTTTATTTCATTTGGGTTTCTGTAATGAATTTTCGTTTAAAATGAAGTCTAATTGCATAATGATTGGATGGTCGTATTTTATCGGGATAATGATATTCTAACCAAATAGTATCATGGGGCATTAAGTGCTCATTTTCTTATAAAACTGACCGAGTAGTTGTTCGGGGTAATTTTTGTGCTTAATGTGAGCATTAACACAGTGATCATCGCTTACATTTCTCGGTAAATGATAAACCATTATTTTAACTGCTACATTGATAACTTGTTTTTAAACACCGTATTAACCGAAGCTGACCCAGTTGTCTGATTTAAATAAAACGCAATTACGAGGAAATAATCGACAATTGATTATGTGTTGATAATTATCACGACACCCA
Organism: Gryllus bimaculatus; assembly: GCA_017312745.1. Taxonomy (NCBI): domain Eukaryota; kingdom Metazoa; phylum Arthropoda; class Insecta; order Orthoptera; family Gryllidae; genus Gryllus; species Gryllus bimaculatus. The sequence goes on from BOPP01000002.1 coordinate 21,190,386, forward strand.
ATCTAACTGGTTGTCTTAGAGATAGAAATAAATTACGTTGTACTACTTAGATACTTGCAATTAGTACGATAATACAATGTAAGCTGAAGAGAATAAATTATTTACTTTATTCTACAATTTGACGTACATACTCAGTGGTAAATACAGAAATTTGCACTATATAAATGTGCAAAAAAGAATTAGAAATACATTTACATTAATTATCTTGGTTCTCTACCTATCACATGCAATGACATTTCATACATTTTGATCTTTATCCCTATATATATGAGGTCGAAATATGTTTAGTAATAGATGTGTCCACACATTACTAAGGTTGTGTATAAAACTGTATGAATAACATCATGGACTTCATCAGGTCAATTTTGGGATTAGCCACAGTGCTGGCTAAAGTAAGGTGATGATCCAAATGTTCTCGCAAAATTTGTTTGTGTGTTCCCAAGACGTATTTTGGCGCATACATATGTTAGAAATTATGCGTTTCACTGTTAAAAATTGTTTCATATAAATCGTGAAAACTCAAATCGTCAGCCTCGCCACCAAATTGGAAGTAAGAAGCAAGGCGTGAACTGAGCTATTGTGAAGTTATGTTTCATAGTATCGGTGGTCAGTGAACAACTGACACATGGGAACTTGAAACTAAAAACGTGCCTCCTTCTACAACTAGCAATGTCCTCCCAACAATCTTATATCCGTTTATCAGAAATCTGCTATTCCTCTTCACTGTAACGTACTTCAACTACGTTAGCCGCCAATAGTTTGCAAATGTCAAATTCAGTTAAACTTTTAACTATGCTTGAAAGTTGTTTCCACTTTTAACTTTACCCACCCAGCATGGATAATGTAAACATTCACAAGGTAGTTCGCCAATAAGCAACGTTTGAATTTTATCTGTTAAATATGTATACACACGCCCGTAAATATATACATATGTATATGTATATACTTTCATAAACACATGCCGATATCCACACATGCCTGTTGCCTACTAATATTCATTCATATGTGAAACAAAAACAGTAAGGAAATATTTTAAATTTTACATAATTAGAATTTACTAGATAACACTAATCAGCACTACAAGATAACGTAACTAAAATAGAATGCAACTCCCAAAACACATTTTAATATAGAAAATAGAAAGAACACGTAGCAAGAAAAAAAAACAATAGAAAATACGATAATTTCCAATTGAAATTAACTTGAGTCCACAAACTTTTTTGCTGCATGCCTTTTCTCTATTAACTATATTCTACATATTTCGGGGTTTTTACGACAAATGTAAATTTACCTTTACTTTTTTACTCTCTTTACTATTTTCTTATAATTTTCTTAAAATCCTGTACTGAGTAACGAAAACGCTCAATAACCGTCACAGAGAAATTCTTCATATCTAATATTGTCTGATTTAATAACAAGACTTTGCATGCATTCTGTCTTTGTTTCTGTATTACAATTTTATGCTGACGATTTAATCTACTTAAATAATCTGGATTATTTAGATTTTCTCGAATTTCTTGGCCTTGAGGAAAAATCTATGTATAATATATACACGGCGCAAAGTTGTGCTCCTTTTGTTCTGTGCTATAACAATTCCCTTTGTGCAAGATATTCTCCTGAAATGTGTGTGTTTGCCACTATGTTTTGTTTTCTCTCTAAACCTTATTTTTAAGTTCTATTATGTAAGGTACCCATGAACTAAGTCCGTTTTTCACTACAACACTATCGAGCAAAGGGTATTTGATTTATTTTTCTTTCGCATTGCATTTTTTAAGATTTCTCACGGCGAAATGTAAAGATTTTCAACCTTTAGCCTGTGCAAAGTTCTCTGGATTCTCCCATGCAAGTCACCCTCCAGTTGGATATTAAATTATTTACAATACGAGTCGCTAGATATGACATCACCTGGTTGACATACGCTACATATAGTCATTTACAGTTATTTACTGATGTTGGCTTTATATAAGTAAGTTGGCTGGGCTATCCGGGACGAGCCGCGTCGATGTCATGGTGGCTAACGTTTCGGTCATCATATTGTGGCCTTCTTCAGAGCGTACTGCTGGTGCTGAAGAAGGCCACAAAACTCTGGCCGAAACGTTAGCCACCATGACATCGACGCGGCTCGTCCCGGATAGCCCAGCCAACATAAACTCCCTACGCAACCTTTATATAAGTAAATGTATACTAAATATATTTTTCATATATTCCATCTATTATATATGATTTTAAATATAGTGGTATTATATTTCGAATAAATATAAAATATAAAACATATTTATGATTTGAATAAAATTGTTATTTATTATTATTTACAAAGAGTTATTCGTATATAAAATCAGTTAAGAAATGGATGTAATTTAGTATGTATTTCACTTCGTAGAGTAACATAGAATTTGTAAAATGGACTGTTGTCAATTTTTATATTTTTTATAAATTTTCTTTTTTACTTTTTTAAATATTTTATTATTTTTATCATAGTATATTGTTAATTGATTTTAACGATCATAAAACTATAGACAATTAGAGAAGTGAATGAGGTGTTGTGCTTTTTTTATTTGAGTTATATTATTCACTACATTTTTCTTTTTTGAAAATAATGGAGCCAGTTTTTATTAAATAATAATCACACAAATTTGAAAATTAAAAAAATTGAATAATTCCTATATTTTAAAGCTATTTTGTATTGATTAAAATACTTAAAAAAGTACAACACGTGAAATAACACTCATCAAACTAAGATGAATAACAATTCTAAAATGGTATATGGACATTTGCCAAAAAGTTGAAAGAAATATTTACTGGATGCCTCTAGTAACGTATTGTATATGCTAGGAATATATTATATGAATGTAAATCTTTTTTACGAATTCTATGTGAATTATACATGGCATGTGAAGAAGAAAGAAACTGAGAACAAGTAGTTTGTGGGCGTCTTCAGGCAAGTGAGGGTTGGAATTGAAATGCAGAATTGTATTAAAATGAAATATTATATTTTTAAGTCAATTTTACCAGATATTTCACGAGATCTGAAATATATCTGTCGGCTGTCAGTTTCTGGGTTCAGTTATTGACGAGAGTAGTAAATAAAAGAATTCGTTCATGATATAATAAATTTCAACATTGATCACAGAACGTATCTCCTGAGGATTTTAAGTTTGGTGTCTTTAATAATACGCAAAACATTTATACATCATATTTGTCTTAAACACTTGACTACTTTACACCTAAAAATAAAATCTGTGCATCTGATATACTCTGTTACTGGACGGAAGAGAAACAAATTTTTCCTTAACAAATTTGATATTTTTTCAATGAAACAAAATGCTCTGAATTCTTAAAAGACAAATCTAGAATTTCTTTCAGTAGACAAGTTTTATTTAAAAATTTGTTACTCATTCGCGGCGGTTAATTTCCGATGCATGCAATGAGTTTTGAAACTGACTTTGACTTTTCATTCTTTGATTGTCTAATACTATGTATTTCAATTTTTGTATTGTGATATTGAAGAAAAGAGGAAATGCAAAACTGAACATCATTGTCTAAAATACTGACACACAAAATCCCCTGTACGAGTAATTATTACAAAATAAACGCAACTTATTTCACTAAAAACATTCTAACTGTGAATTTATGTATTTTATGCATAATTTTCACATTATTGTCAATTGTAATACTCTCAACAAGTGATACATAGCATGCATTTCTTTATCATATCTACAAATTTAATAAATACGCATGGGGTAAATAGAAGATGAGGATATGTTATGAACATATATATTTGCTGTTTGGATATATGTAAATAAATTGCAAAGCATTTTTAGCCGCTGAAATCTAGCAAGGACTTGTTAGTAATCATAAAAGTAAATAGAAAATAAGATGGTGTGTTTTCTGGTGAAATGTGTTGCAAAAGGGAAACGAAAATTGAAGAGATGAAAGTGTAAGAAAACGTTTTAATGAAACAAATTACTAGAAATCCAATTTTTGTATTTTTTCTTTACTACATATATACATAATTATTACTCGCCTTTCTGATACTTTCCTGGAGTAGAAAAAGCGTGATTTCAAGACATTTCTTATCGCAAAAACCATTCTACTTACATCGCAGCATGAAAGGGTCATGTCGAAATGGTATTATTAATGTTTAAGTTAATTCACATTTCAATGGTCAAAATCTAACTAAATTCGTACGCTAGAACGGCGAAAATTTTCAGGTTGATATAAATATAGGAAAACTTAATATTAACTGAGGTAAAAGAAATCATCTTAAAATATTATACATATGATTGACCACATATCTAGTTCATACATATACTACCTCTGTTGATTTCAATAGCAATGAGTATTTTATTATTATTATTATGAAAAAAGTTTTTTCGAAATACTGGTCATGTCGTTGCGTTATTATTTTCCGGAACTTGGTTGGACAAAAATAACAAAATTGTTGGAGTTATAATATCGTCGACTTGTCACATGTAATGGTCACGCATTTTTTCTTAGGTGTGTTGAAAGATATGCAAGTCAGCTTAGGAAAGCTTAAAGGACAAACTTGTTTAAATTTATATAGAATTTTCGAGTAGTACTATTCGTTTATTTTAGTAAATGAGAACGTTACTCAACAATCTTTATGTTATACACCATCCTTCATATTTTTTATATCAACGAGTTCATTTTTCCAGTTTGTTTTTATGTCATTTCTAATATAGAAATTTGTGACAAGGTGTTTGGATATGTGCAAAATTGTTAAGAATTTGTCGAAGCTTTACGGAAAATAAACTACATTCAAGTTAGGCTATATGCGTGAACTTCGTATTCAGGTCGAGAAAATCTTAAGGAATCACGCAGTGCTTTATATATACCAGGATAAAACGTTTTATTATGCAATTTTAGTTTAACACAATGCGTAATTTTAGGAAAAATAAAATCAACGAAAATACTTAACACCCATCGAATTTAAAAAAATATAAATTTAATGTATTTCTTAATTACAAGAAATAAGTTGTATATCTTGTAGGAACATTATTATTATACTTGTTGGTTCTCTTAATTGTTCACTCATATATTGAATAAGTTTTTTTGAGGGAGATAATTTCAAATTGGGTATCTTGTTCTATCTGTCTACGAGTTAAACGTATTTCTTAATAAGATATCCTTGTTCCATCACAAGTGTTCAAGATCATAACTCTTAAGATGACTTGTGTTTTTAAGGCCGGACAACATCTTAGTATGTAAAGTAGCTCCTGAGAAAAAGGTATCAGAACTTATATTTTAAGAAATGATAATGAATACAAAATATCTAATATGTTACTAACTTACGCAATTTTAAACTAGTATGTTTACGAGTAGAATGTTATAAGGGCTATGTGTCGAGATTCTGATACATTGCTCCTTTCTATTACAAAAGCTTATGCTTAATTTTCTTTGTTTCCATATATTTTTTTACAGTACTATAGTATTTGCTGTTAAATTTTTTTGTTCTTCCGTATTGGTATAAAAGTCAATTCATTCTACAATATGTAATATCAGGGGTAAGGTTCATTCTCTCTCTTACTTCATTTTATTTTGTTGACGTCTTTCTATTTCACAACACTGTATACTATAATCCACTTCTAACGCATTTGTTCTTTAACTCCCTTTTTGTACGCTACAGACTTTTCATTTAATATATAGGGATTTTGAACCATTGTCTTAAATATTTGGTATTACTGTATTTGGTTTATTTTCGGGCTGCACCAGAACACGAGCTTACAGGTTGTTTCCGCTTTTTATTGTATAAACGTGATACATGTGTTCACTAAAGGGCGGTTGAATTAAGAATATGAAGTATAATTTTTCTCAAGTTCGCGAAATCACTCATGTCAATATATACCATAAGTACAGTAGTGTATTAAGTTTTCTTCTTATAAATTGGCATAAAGCGGGAATATTTTTTTATCTTTATCTTCAGAAAAGCGGGACCTCTGACGTCAGAACGTTTTGATTTGCTTTGCTTTATTTTAACAATGAACATTAAATATTGTGTAACGTATGAGAAGTATAATCTAGGCACGTTTCTTTCAGCTCTAAAATCTCTTCCCTATTTTCAACCACATATAGTTGAATGATGAATAAAAGTAGCATCAAAGCGAGATTATCAACATTTGAAAACTAGACATTTATGTTCTATAGTTATAGAAAACTTATATGCTTCGGTAAACGAACAACAGATTTGATTTTTCTATCACTTTTCATTACTTCGAATTACGAATATCTTCTTATCCATTCGATATGTTGCCGACATGACATACCATCTATAAATACTCAAAATTATTTGTAGTATTAATCACAAAGGCGATTCACTAACGATTTACCAAATTAACTTTTGAGTCTTAATTTTTCCTCATGCTCGAGAAATTTTCCTTCGTATTAGAAAACTTGAATAGTTAAGTAGTGTTCTAAGGAATGATTTTTTATTTATATTCTTCCGTTTCACAGATACAATTACTATCAATTCGGTTCTTGTATTGGTGTATTTCAAGTTTATTGCTTCGTGTGTTATCATTTCTTCCGTGTTTCATTATCAACAACTCGTAGTATTAAAAATTGACATGATTTTATTCCGTAAATTTATATAAAAAACATTTGTAATCTCAATGTTCATGTTTTTGGTCTCGAGGATGAAACTATATGAAGATAGAAATGAAATTATCCGACGTGATCCTTTTTGAATTAAAGTTACATATCTTTACGATAGACTTCATCCGAAGTATGGTTTGAGTGTATGGCATGTAGGGTTTTTGTTTTGCTTCCTTCAAAACGTATGCGATACTGTTAAAAATTATCCGAATTTTAGGATGCTACCACTAAGATACGAGAGAGCTGCCTTGCAACTCATCATAAGATAAATCAACATTGTACCATAAAGTTACGATTTTCTCACAAGGAAATATATAGAATGTCCATTTTCGTGACAGGCACACATTATTGGCAATACTATGGAAACCAACAACAAATAAATAATGACATTAGAAAATCTTAGTGTGTTAAATATATTACATTCAAAAATTAAGAATATGTATTTAGGTTGCTTCATTAATTTTAAAAGGAACTTCGTTTTATTTACACAGTCAAATTCTGATCAACATTCAAGTAAGGTCTGGATAATTTGGCGTTATTTGCTCATATTGCTCCAAACTCACGACTGTTAAATTTATTTTCAAACATGTGAATCCCTACATTTTTTGTAGACTTATCACAACTTTGTGAAACGCTCATTAGTAAAGTTATCATATAATGACGAAATAAAATGTCTACTGTACCTAATCTTTATTTGGAAATAAATCAAGAACTTAATTACATTGATAATATTTTAAAAAAGAATTATAATTTTCAAAGACACCATCCTTCATCTTACAGTGTACTTCAATCTATAAAATATAAATAGCTTCAATTTCAGATGTGATATGAAACTATTAAACTTCTGACCAGTATTTGGAAACATGATATTAAATGAAAACTTCACGGTGAAGTAAATGAATGTTGCGTAGGGAGCACGCTCCTCAGAGGAGTTCGATGGTACCATGCTCGTGTATTATTTGATTAGTTTGGATATTACGGTAGTCTGACAAGTCCGCACACGCCATATCAGCAATTTCCATTCTCCTCATTTTCATCCTCACTGCACTTCCACTGCGCACCAGGTGCAATAGGTGTTGCTCGCGCTCACCGTTTTCACATTTTCTCTTTTAGTCCGGTCACCCAGAACACATTGGTGGGCAATCGGTGCTACGGAGTGTATCCATAGACATTTTCTCTTCCCTATTTTGCAAATGTCTCCATTTTTGTCGGACGTTTCGTGTTAGTATTAGTTTGTATGCTCTTTGATCCAACAAAAACGGAAAAATACTTCACTTTCCTAACTGTCTAAATTAATGCTTCTCGGCGATTACTGTGCGCACAAATCTTGGCATGTGTCATGTGAACTGCGAAAAAAAGAGAGGATTGTGTAAAAATCGGCGTGTTTCTACACCGTTATCTACAAGAAAAAGTGAAAACCAGTACTTTAGATCAAATTCTGCAAATCAATACGCATTTAGCAGAATTTTGTTTAAATTTTAAAAAAATCATTAAAGCATAGATCTCTTATAAAAAAATATATATTATCAATTTGTACATTCTAATATAGAATTGTCCGTTATATGAAATACAGAAAATTGATGCTGAACTTAATCTCAGAGAACTAGTAGATAGCCCGATCCCAAACTTACAAAATATATAAATGGAAATATTTACTATTTTTCTGGTTCAATTATTGAATTTTCATAATGTCTAATAACTTTGTTAGAATGTATTTTGTTAGTGTGGCAAGCGGCTTTATTAGAGATAATTACGGCCCCGCTTTGACTGCAGCTGATTAGGTAGCCTCGACGATCGGAGCGTGACGGTCCATCACCTCAGCTCGAAGGGTAGCGATTTCGAGTTACACTCTAAACATGAATAGTTGTTGTCTTTTAATATTCTTCATATATTGTGCTGCAGAGACTTTCACGTTTGACATTGCAATAGAAAATTCTATGAACATACTTTATAACTAGAGGTCTACTTATGCTAAATGCCGCTGAAGAAAATAGAAAAATTCTTCTAAAAACACAGACACTTAAGAACAACAAATATGCAATTAATATGCGAATATGCTGTCAGTATTTTCGTACAATACACTATGGTATAAGTGTAAGTTAAGTCACAGAAAGACAATTTTCAATCCAGCCATAACACTAATATCACTTGTAATTCTTTACGTAAATAACTTTAAAATATATTTGCTATTCAATATTTAAATTACGTTTCTTCCAGACCTATTTTCCTGAAATTAGTTTCTGATCGCGTCTACACATAGTTTGTTCTTTAATCCAAATATTATTTCTATATTATTATTGTTTTCTTATTTTTAACCGTTCAAGATGCAGAACAACAAATAAACGTTACATTTAGTTTTATAGAGTGCAGGTGGAAGCCTCGGGAGACTAGCCTATTAAATCTCGATGAAATTCCGTTTCAATGAGTCCCAAACAGACGCTTCCGGAGACATTTGATCATCTCAAAACGTTTGAGGTTACTGCAAAGGCAATCCCTCCATTGATTTATATGTAAGCTTGACGTAGAATGTGTCATCGCCCTACGTTTAACTTCAATTTTACGCCATTTTTTTTATTTGAAGAACGATTTAAACCCTCATTATTTTCAAATCGATGCATTCACTTAATTAAGAAATCCATGGAAAAAATAAACTATGGGGAAAATAATGTACTACTTAAACCGAGAAGGTAAAAGTTGTTCTTCTAAGGTGAAATTATTGCACTCGAAAATTTATTTCAAATTTTATTCCTTTTCCCTGTAAACTACTGCATTTAGGCTCATGCGAGTATATGCATATATACGTGTGTGGGTGCCATGGGCATTTATTTGACTAATGGAATTACGCTTCCGCATAAAAATAAAAAGAGACGTCGTCTCGGCCATTTTAAATTGTGCGCATTCCTTGTATTTTTGTCAACATGTTTTGCAAATTTTGTAATGGCTCTCACTCCTAATTTTATCCATCCCCTTTCTGGAAAGTAACAGATGAACGACGCACTAGAGAGAGGGAGGCGCGTGAAAGACTTCCTGGTTGTCCCTAACGACGAGTCCCGGAATCCCCACAATTAATATGGGGTTTGAAATTCCGGGACAGGACATGATGAACGACGAGGATGCACTGAGGAATGTTTTCGTGCTGCAAAAGTATCACAGACGCCTATGCTTTTTGAATGCCTAGTCCAGTACAGTGTTTAATCTGGCGCAGTCGAGACAGTAGTTTGCCGCTATTTTAACAGTTCAGTGCATCAACATTTTTTCTTCTGCAGGTTTTGGTCCATGAAAGTAAATTATTGTAGTGATAAATGATCTGTGCAATAGTAATATTACTAGCCTTTTCTTTATTGTACAACAATTATTCTATCACCAAATACATTCATGTCAATGTGTCACTCCTTAAATACTAGGAGTACTTGAATATACACTAATATGAAGTTTACATTTCAGCGAAGCCTTCGCAAATCTTTGTATAAATAAGAAACCGCTCTAATTGTGGATATCAAAAAAGAGAGTTTTTTGTATTAATCTTATAGTGTTTCCGAACTGTCTCTTCAAGCATTCAGCATACATTGTTACTTATTACTTGAGAGATTAAAAAAAGGTTTTTATCAATCAATATATTCGTTTTTGAGAAAATATAGTTCACTGCCAGAATAATATTTAAGTGATAGTGTATAGTTTTTTACAAATAAATTAGATTATTTACTTTGGTATGTTTAATAAGTACCAAGAACAAAGGATTTCATTATGACGATGTATTTCATTGTAATAAAAATGTATATTTTTAATAATGCAATGTTATTTCATTTTTCTAATCGTGTAATCGACTAATCGTGCCTGATTTCATCTTCACATAATGATCCTCCTGTACAAATCTGGTATGGAACAGGGTTACTAGATAATGCTTTCGGTTTTAAGTTTAATTTTGTTTTCAATTGCAAGTTAATTTTAAAAATTCTAAAAATAATCATTCAAAGAACACCAGATAATTCATAATCCACTCAACTCTTTTGTAGTATCAGAAGAGTAGTTCCCAACCGAACGTGTCCTCGTAGTCAAATCGGTTGCGCCGCGCCTGGGCCTATGCGCCTGGACTCGAACCACAAACATTTTGGAAGTTGAAAACACTTTTACGGTTCAACTAGCATTATTTTATTACATAACATTACAAATGAGGCAACAAAGTTGTTACAACATCACTAGTTTAGAGAGACATCAATCAATCACACCATAGAAAAAAATTCCGCTATCCAGATATTGTACTTCAAATTATAATGGTCGGATTATTACTAATTTCATGAAAATAAGATTTTAAAAAAATTGAAATTGAACATGAAAAGGGAAGGTGTTATTTTTATTGGAGCTTTAGGTTACTGTTTATTTTGTTTTGATAGGTCGGGGTGTAGTTGTTACTGCGTATTCAAGGATAGAATGGACACAAACGCATAACATTCGTAGAGGCCACCAAGAGTTTACTAGTACAGTATGAAAAAGAACTTATACGTCGGAAAATGCCATAATCAATAATAATATAATTAAGTATATGGAAAAACTAGAACGTAATGTGTCTGAATAATACTTCGTTGTATAGTGAGATTTTGAAGTGGTCAGTGGTCTGTAATCAATAACAATCTATAAGAGTTTGTGGAATGTGAAATAAATATTTCTTTGGGTGGATGCACACGTATAGAAATATCGTTGATCTATCGCATGTAATGATCGTATGGTAACATGAATAATAAATATTTTCTACTATGATAATTTTTCGCTGCAGTTGTTAGCAATTTTTTTAAAGTGCATCACTCTTCAACTTCCCACGACTTCTGAAATGTACTTTGAATAGGAATCAAATTTGAACCGTAGATTTTGACAGATTAAATGAAGTTAATTACATTGTATTCTTCATTTACACGTATTTTGTCGATTTCTCAAAACACTATCCTCTTAATGATGCATTTAAAAAAAAGTGTCATACGAATATTTAAGAATTCCATTTATTGACTAAAATAGTCACGACGTCATTCGTACAGAAATGGGTAACATTGGTTTTAAAACCAAGCTTATGATGTATTGGTTTTTAAAATGGATCTTATCGGAAATTTTCTTTTTGTCTATGGCGAAACGGTGACTAAAATATTTTCCCAAGTAAGTATTACAAGTTTTCATGATTACCAACTTCCCTCTAAGTTCACTGAAAAATAACTCATTTCTGAAGATAAAGTTTAGATAATGCAATAGGAATATATTAGCAGTAGCGAACAGTCGAGAAAAACAGACAAACCCGAGCCCGATTCCTAATGTATTTACCTCTCTGTAAAGTGCTGTTGCATATTGGTAACGTACTAAAATAATAGTTCTGGCCAAGATATTTGGTATTTCGAATATAAACACTATGGTGACTAACACGAGCTCCCCAAAGCTTCCTAACGCGGCCCCCCGATTTTCGGTCTTCGACAGTCCTCGTACCTTACGAGCATAATAATAAGCCTACTCTAAATTCTATCGGTTGGAGAGAGCAGGAAGAATAAAAGCGATAAGAAACAATAGCAGAATTTAATTCCAGAGAAGTCGAAAAGAGATAGACTTAAGAAAATTCTGAAGCTGAAGAAAATGCAAAATGAAGATCCCCCCCTCCGGCGAGGAATCTACCGATATGTCTTCTGGCTTTCCCGAATTGGAAGCTCTGCCAGGGATATCTTTCCACCCTCGTGAAAAAGATGCAGAGTGCACGTCACGAAGAGTAAAATTTTCAGAGCACTGTAGGAGAACCAGGGGTTTTGTGCCTAATGTGATCTCTCTGGGTTCATGAAGAAAGTGCGGGAGCGGAAAAAGATACTTCTATATGTGACTTTTGTCGCACTTGAATATATAGACAATGTTTAAGATACATAAAACTTGTCCGACACTTTTTCCGATGTGTAAGATGTTAAACTTGTGTTTTTGTGAAATTATATAATGTTCAATCTATTTTCAGTTTTTCATTTATTTTACACATTTCTTAAGATGTTTGCGGGGGGCTCACGTTAAGAAACTTTTAGATAAAATTACTAATTCGTACAAACAGAACAACAACATACGCTATATATACCGTCAAATAGTAGAGAAGGCAATCCAACATAACAAGCCCACCTTCTTGTGCTCTGTAAAGCTCAAGAAGGCATTTGATCGAGACATGATGGCAATTTACATTCTAGTGCGTAAAATTTTACAGAAAACATTGAAGCTATAGAGACATTAAGACTAAAGTAAATGAAGGTGACCAAACTACCGATAAAATAGAATGTGCGGGGAACACCGGGGCAACTTCTTAAATTCAGTAAACTTGAATTTGGTGATGGCTAAACTAATTGACAGCGGAAAAACAACGGAAAACTTCGTCATGAGTAATCACCAGATAAACATAGTCTGTTACGCAGATGTAGTTATTACCGCACACTGAAGATGCAGAGACTATTGTATAAATTAATAAAGGAAGAAAATTTATTTAATGTGATAGTTTCAACAGAGAAAACCAAATAAATGGTAATTTCCATTCAGCCTGTAAGATGAAAGTTAAAAATTAAGATAAAGTCATCGAGCAAGTGATGGAATTGGGTATATTCAGTGTGCCATACGTGTAAAGAAGCCAGGGAGAAGGCCATGGAAGGTTTTTGCGTGTCAGTGTACTTGAGAGAAGTGAATTTGTATAGTATACACTTTAGTATTGAGGTTAATATTCAAATCTATAATAAAATAGTAATGCCAATTTGACATATGGAGCTCAAACCCGAATTGATAGGAAGAAAATCAACTATACCGATCAGTAGAAATGAACACATTACGGTCGATAATAGGAAAGACCAGGAGTGACAGGGTTAGAAAACAGAATAAGAAGGATATAAGAAAACCGGGTAAAATAGCTGATATTCCCAAATTTGTGAAAATAAGTAAAAATGAGTGGAATAATCACATCACACGAATGACGAATCACATGGTATTAGACTGGTGGATATAGCCAGGTATATTATACCAGTTTCTTCTTAGGAAGGAGAAACCCGGGCAGGCCGGGGAAAAGATAGAAAATAGGCAGTCAATATCTTGTGAATCCCGAGGATGAAGAGTGAAGAAACATAGGTTCACAACCCATATAAAAGAAAAAGACGTCAATATGGTGAGGAGACAAATGTCTTCTCGCAAATTATTCTAATTTTACAAAATATTGGAGGCACGAAGAGGCAATTTATTCTAAATTCTTATTACATAATTATCTTTGGTTTCGGGTGTGTATTGAGCTGTGCCGCAGCGAATCTTCGCGCTCTTCTTACTTATATTCGTATGGAAAAAAGGAAAGCGAAACTTTTACTTTTTATTCTTCTGTTTTAGTTTCTCACTCTTATTATGCAAGAAGAGAAAGTGTTGCAATCGGAGAATGACGAATTTTTGTCAGAAAAACACTTATTGCCGAGCCCTGGTAAAAAAAATGGGTATATCTTGTTCTTACGTATAGTAAATTGCTTCCTATTGCACGTTATTTAGTGAAAATCCATGGTTTGTGTGTCCTTGATAAATAAAAATCGACTGACGGCAAAACGTCTAGCCATCCGTCGGTCCACCTATGGTCAACGTAAGCATCTAAACCGCTCAGACAAATTTCTCCAAAATTGACATTCTTTGATCGCTTTAAGTGAATTCTTGGCATTCTGAGTTTCAAACGTATATTTTGATTTACAGGGGTACTTAACATTAAGCCTTAATATTTTCAAAATTCAAGAACAATTTTCGAAAATTGGGCAAGTTAAATCTTTTGTTCTGCTAAATCTATATTCAACTAAAATATTGAATATAGATATTTTTTCTTGAATGAAATTTGTTGTTGAAATGCAAAACTTAAGATAATGTCATGTACAATTTTCCGATAATGTGAGGTTTTCTGTGTAATTTTCCGTGAAATTTTGCCAATTTTTGAGCAATTATTTTCCCCAAAATGGCTCCATGTCTCTTCGTTAATTTTTTTGTATGCGTCATAGAACCGTTAAAAATGGTGTTACCGAGTTGTAAGGAAAACTTTGTATTTTCAAACATTAGAAAATGTTACCTTTGCAAAATTGCATATTTGAAGACAGATATTTTGTATCTGTTTTAAAAAAATCCTTCAAAATGTATGAAAATTTTTTGAAACAACGAATTTTTATGTAATTAATGTAATTTATTCTTTAATTTCATGAAAATTACACATTTCTTGTGAGAACAGCTTCGAATTTATTGCTTACATTTTTTCAGAAAATAGAGCAGGGATGAGTAAAACAATGGCTCAGATCTGGTGTATGTTGAACTCTAAATTTTCGAAAATTTCAAAAGTTGGCTATAATGCATGAAAATATGTGCTGTTAGAGCACCTCTCATTTGATGTTCAATTACGTCACCATGTCTTGACGTGGAATCGTACTGCAAATGATTTCACTATCATGACTTAAAAACAAATATTATTCAACACCGGCAGAAGACTTACGGATGGAAGACATTCCAGATTACGTATGGAATATAGCAGTGGTTGAAAAGTCGCGGGTTCAATCCTAAAAAGGTGTCAAAAAATACTTGATGTGTTTAATACTGGTAACTTTAGGTGCCTGCCGGATCCGAGTTCGTCTGCCAATGGCTCTAATCAGTGTTCTTTGTGGTTTTCCTGATCGTTAGCTGGTAAATTTCCGAGCAGTTTCCTCTACAACTGGTCACGACCCACGCTCAATCTTCCTTCCAAATCCATCATCATCATTCCATCATCATCATCATCATAATCGTCGTCGTCGTCGTACCACTTACCCAATCAATCTGCACTGGCACGTCATGGGAGAGCCCCCTCCCTCCGGGGTCATGAGTAAGCCAACTCGTTCAAAATCGGCTATTCACCGGCCGGAAATCTAGCGGACTCTGCAACTACGGAACCCTAAGGCAAGACTTATATGACAATGACCAATACTTTCGATAATTTTTTCCTGATAAGTGATTCATCCGCATATTTCGGGTGCTGAATTTAATTAGACTCATGTGAGTGGTTAATGTCATTTAATTCACTGTTTGGATTAGCATTTTCAAGGAAAGTTTCGGGAAGCAAACATACCAAATTTTCCAGTATTTCTATATTTATCCACCTTTAAACGGAAATTAATTATAATTGAAATATATCTTCTGAAGAATATCATATGAATTTTGTATATTTTTTAACTTATAACTTTTGCATGATGTTTGCGATTATCTATTTATTGCTAATGAGGAGATGGGTGGAAAAATCTTCTACAAATCAGTTACTTTGTAGCAATGTAATCCAAGTGCACTGAAAGTATCGTTCATTATCGTATACTAAGAATTGTTTAGTAGTAAATAATATTAAATATATAATAATATGAAACAACATTTTTGAAAAAGTGCGAAAAGGAATGAATATAATAATATTAATAAGTCTTTGACAATGTTTAATGAATATATTCTTTAATGCAAAACATTTTATGAAAAATCATGAAATATGAATGACGAAAACATTAAGATTATGACCATGCAATTAATTTCGTTACTAAGAATGTCTTGCATGTTTTCGTTATATCTAAGAAAAGTCAAAACGTAACTTCAGTTACAAAAAATGATTGTCATATATTTAAACTGAGTGTTGTGGACTAATTCACACACAAAAGTTTATGGCTGTATAAGGAATCTTTGTTCATCTCAGATTTAAGCTTCAATAATGTACTGCCGTCTGCTTGTCAGAGTCAGAGTGCGCAACAGATGCGCAAAATATTAATTTAGTTCCATTAGTTGCAATGACGGGAAATGAAGCAAACCAAGAATTTCTACGCGATATAAAAAGGTTGACAGTTTATGCACAATTGTTCCGTTTAACATATTTCGATTAAGTGAAATGCAACCGCAAATGTTTTTTTATGCGTTGAAAGATGTGAAGGCTTCCATAATGATGAAGACAAGAACTTAAGTGGCGAAGCACTGGAAAGTATAAAACACACCAATGAAATATTATTTTAATATAATTTTTTACATTTGGGTAATGAAAATATTTCCAAACTTATTGTGCTGCACATTCTCATACTTTTCTCGTCTTACAGCTAAAATATCAAGATGAATGAAGTGAGTTCTTTGGATCAAATGATCTCTAAGACATACTGAACGCGATGTCGCACTTAAAATCTGAAAAAACGTGAAGAAAAAAAAACGTAAACCATGACAGGAAATAACACATTCTTAGGTAGACAAAGAATGATAAGAGAATGTGTAATAGTATAAAGTATATCATTTTTAATTTGAAGCAGACGCTAATTGCAAACGTGTTTCTTCCATTGTCAGATGTTCTGCCTTTAGCTCAATGGTTTTCCAGTTGTTATAACCCCCTAAAAGAATGCAAAATTTAGTAGATATGCGAGTGCAATAAGATGATACACAGCAGTTTTCTCAGATCATAAAAGGTGCTTTGATACTAATCTCTTATAATTTTTAATTTTCTTTTCCATATTATTCACTAAGACGTTACAGATGTATTTTTACTTCCTCGCCCTTCGAAAGATACTTCGCAAGAAAAGAAAGTTATGTAATCGTGCTGCAGAAAACGGCAAATTGTACGGTGAAAACGGTCATTTGTGCTGGAAACTGCAGTAAAACTCTTATTGCCTGGTCCTGGTGACAAAAGAGTGATAAATACTGTTGCTATATAAAGTAATTTACTTCCTCTAACACGTGGTGTTGCCAGAATCCATATTTTGTGGGTTTTGGATACCGAAAAAAACGATTTGTCTCAAACATATACACTGAAAAAGGGCGTCATCGTACAACTATAATATTGAAAATAGAGATTTTTTATAAATGAAATCTGTTCCTTAAAGACAGATCTTGAAATAAGTTCAAGTTCAAATATTTGAGTGATAGTTTTCATGCAATTTTGCGTGCCAATAATCAACATTTTTTTTCTAAAAAACCTCATCAATTTCTTTTTCTAAAAATTCTCATTTGTAATAATGGACAGTAAAAGATATAATACAATACACATTTTAGGCAAACACTCTGTATTTTTGAAAATTGTTTTTCAAAACTACAAAATTGAAGATAGAGATTTTTGCCTCAGACAATGTGTGTTTTAAAAATTCAGCTCTTTAAAAAAGGTCATGTATAATTTTTTGAAAATCGCAAGTTGTTTTCGCGTAATTTTGGCTCGATATCTATTCAATTTTTAAAATAAATATTTTCTCAAAAACCGCTTCAATTTTTTCCACGGATAAAAGGGACGAAATTTCAAATTCAGAAATAATATGGGAAAATAGTTCTTTTAGAGAACAAATAAAATTCTCTGGTGAAAACTAATGTCATGCTCATGTGTATTTTAGTTGTAGGAGATTAAATTCGTAATAATGTTCATATCAAAAATCAACAATATATAAGAATATTTAATTTCAATAATTAGGAGATTCATATTGCTTAAGGTCAAATTACATTTTACCTCACAGCTTTAATACTTTATCTACGACAATTAAGTTGTGTGCTAGTGGTTTAGAATTGGGAAACATACTTTGGAAGGTTTGTGGTACTTTCCCAGTCCTTAGTGCGTTTTGTCCACTGATACATTATTTAACCAAGCACCTGAAGTGAAATTTTGAGCCGAGTATGTGCAGGTCAAACTGACTCGTTAAAAGATAAGCATATCAGCTACATTCGTTTAAACGTCAAAGATCTCTTCAATGTATAAGTATATACCAATTATGTATCTCATCAGGTACTTAATGTTTTATTTAATAATATAATTTTCGCAATATTTTTCATTAATGGTAAATAATTATTGTGACTAGCACGAAATAGTTTTTGAAAACCTAATAACAACACCTAAAACGTTAAAATTGAATGTTAATCAGCTTCATTAAATAAAAAATATTAGGTAGAATTAGACTCTTATTCGAAAACTACCTTCCTCAATTGCGTTACTGTTATTAATTCTACATCAGTAATTGAATGTACAATTCAATGTATTAATTAATTGTAATTCATTGTATTAAATAATTCATTGTATTAATTCTTTGTATTAATATATGATGTCATGAAATGTTGAAGGTTCTACAAATATTTCCATAAAACAGTACTCATCAATATTCTGGTTAGAATTTGGTGTTTTTTTTGCACACAAGAAAAAACGCGTAGGGTGACAAATTTTTTTGCACTTTCCTCTAAGTGAAATTATGCACATGACAGTTTCCCAGCCAACAGCATTTTGGCCGTCCGCTCTCAAGCTCTGTCAGCAAAACAGGTCAGAGGGAGATCTTCCGACGCGAGGTTCCCCTGCACCCGGGACCTTTCCTAGCCAGCAGCCCACTCAGCGAGGCACCTTTGTCACGCGGTCGCGATTGGAGCGCGCCTGGGCACAAAGGGCGCACGCGACAGTGGCCGCGCGCCCTTCTTCCGCAGGTGCATGGGGCGCAGGGCGAAGGGCACAGAGGGCACGGGTGAAAGCTGCTGGGGAAAGGGCCCCAAGAGCCTGGGCCGCTGGGGCGTGAGCGGCGAGGCGGCCGTGCAGGTGCGGTCTGCTCGCCTGTGGCGGACCCACTCCTAGGGCACGTGGCGACGACCCGGCCGCTCCGCAGCAGTGGCTCGTCTCTTCTCTTTCTCGAGCTTTACCAGCGGCTGCGAGGGTGCAGGGATAACACCAGTCGACGATCTCCTGTGCAGATCGGGATTTCCTAGGAAAAGATTTCTCACGGTGGCGAATTTTCGGCAATCGCTAGATAGCTAGATAGAATTTAGTCAGTGTCTGAAGGAGAATTCTAGTGGCCGGCTGTTCTGATCGGGCGTTTTCGGTGGTTCCTTCGTTGACTATTTAGCGAATGTCGGAAAAGTAATTTAATGAACGGGCAACCAACAGCGTATGATCTTTTCGTTCTCATCCTTGACTCATCATCTACCCTTGTAGACTCTCAATCAGATTTCCACGCACTACACTATCACGGCGCTGCACTACCACACATATCAAGAGGCGAGTCTGAAGCTTAAAGCTTTTTCTGAATGGGACGGTGGCCCACTGAGAAATATACCAAGAGGGGAAGCTTAATGAGCCGCCGTAAAAGTTGGCGCCAAGTCTTACGTTCCATCAGGGAAAAGAAACCATCACCTCTTGGATTATAACATATTTCTCTACGGTACTAAAAACCGTAGCAATTGATGGACCCAGAAACACTAAATGCTCTCCTACTCTTATCACTATTCTTTCTTCTTCCCATCTCCTCCTGCTCTTTTCTCCAACTTTGCCTCCCACCTTTTCTTCACTTTCTGCTTCCTTTCTTATTTTTATTCTTTTTTGTTCTTCACCCTCTTCCTATTTCTTTCTTCCCTCGTGAAGGGCACAACCCTTCCTGCTCAACCCGACGTAAAAGTCTTCGACCTAGTACGTTTAGGTCTTAATTAATGACGTAATACGTAGGGTTGTTGGACCCTTCTTCTGTCATCTCTTCTGAGGAAAGACAGCTGTCCATTTGATTAATTCGTTTTTAGTTTTCTATTTCTGGAATTTTTGTGTGACTCTTTTAGTAGCAAGTGGTAGGAGAGGATAGAGGACTTCAGGGTACGATTTCCTGGAGTTAATACGCTTCGTTACTAATGTATGTAGAGGGCCTGGATGAATAGATACCCACGTAAAACCTTCTGTCCAGTAGACTTAAGCCGAACAGCATATTGTATAACGTCTGGTGTAGGCAAAAAACACGCTAATTAAACAACGGCGCGCGGTTTTCTTGTATTTAACTTTATTCTTCTGATTGTCACTACGGGATTGTTTAGGAACTGGCGCTAGAAATGTAAAAGCACTAAATAATATATACATTAAGATGTGTTTAAAAAAGTTAATGGAAACTAAAATTTATTAAATTATACTGATCATTTTGTCTGGAATTTAGAATGCAGATTCTTGGTTGTTGGTTTGAGAGTGTATGCAATAAATACATCATTTTCCTCAAATGATTACAAAAATATGATTTTTTTCGATATATTTATGAAAACTATCTTATAAAGTTTTTAAATAAATGTAACTATTTAATGACCTTAAAATATTCTGAAATTTGTATCAGTTGTTATAAAAATGTATCAATATCAACATCAAATATTGATATCAAATGCATATAAACCACTCCATTATTTTCAGTTTTGACAGATGAAATAATTAAAATAAAATGGGCGTTTCGAATGAAACTATTGTTCCAAATATTGCTTACAACATCATATGTTACAAATATCATCAACTCCCAAATCGAAAAAATCAACATTTGAAATACAAAGATGTAAGTACCATTTCTGTTAAATTTGTGTTTTTACCATAATAATAATGAATGAATCAATCACTAAAACATATATAAGAATCAAAGTCCAGACACATTTCTTGATAGTGTTACGGGGTGATTATATATGGTAGGAGTGATATGTGTCAATAGGTTTAACGTACATTTCTCTCGAAAGTATTAAAATGGCAGTTACATTCTTTTTTATCTCAAGTCTTCAGATATTAAAAATCTGTTTTCAAATATTTGATTTTATGTCTTGTCGTTTTTTAAAGACTACGAGAAAATAAAATCAAAGAACACAAAGATTTATATTCTTAATATCTTCAAGTAAAGGCCTTCTCGCCTCAACTTTTTTCCCTTCTTACCTCAAGATTTGACCTTAGTTATTATCTGCTTTGATTTGCTTGATGATTATAGAATAAATGTCTTCACTTTTATTTTGTTCATTGACGCCATAAGAGAAATTTTGTTCCCCTAACCAATGCGGCAGAATCACATATGTATTCTGGTGGTTTAGGAGAAAGTCTTGGTACTGTCTTTAAGTGATCGCTGTGATCCTTTCATAACTATCGGCTGCCGGTAACATTTTATATTTACAGTGTTCAATACTACGTCATTTATCTTCTCTTTATTTCATGTTTATGCTATGTTATGAACATAAACGTCCCTATCTCTAAACAATGTTTCAAATATTGCACAATAGGCGATATTAGACGCACAATAGGCGTTAGTGAGCATTTTTCGGAACCTCTTTAACTCACAATGTGGAAAATGTTAAGAGGCACTGATAAGAGAATCTAGAATACTGCCACACCAATCAAATGCTTAGTTCATCTATCATCTTACCAAATCATCGTGATAACAATGCTTCACGCAACTTACTTTTCTGCAAAGTAAAAGAGAACGTTGACATCTCACGAAGAACAGGAAGTTTGGAAAATTGGCAATACAACAACGAGGCGATTTTATCTTATGTAACATTCACAATAAATTACTGTGGCAAAAAGGGATATAGCGCATAATTTAAGCGCGTGAAGACACCACCTCTTAGAGTATTATATAATAATTTGAATAATTTTTAACGGTTACTTTTTACGTAGTTAAAAAATAATAAAAAAGGAAACCTATTGAGGTAATGGATTTGCCTGTCCATAGGAATTCAGTACAGAAAGGAGAAAAGTAGATTCTCACAATAAAATAACAAAAATTGAATGAAATTTAAAACAAAAACCGTTATAAGTAAAAGTTGATGGTAACATTATCATTATGCAATGTTTTTTTCTTTCTCATATAGTCATTCTAAAAATTATGTAAATAGCAAAGACATTCTTTATCTCGTAAGGATAGAATCATTTCTCTATTTAACAATATTTTGACAATTTTTTAAATATTATATTACTGTTACGTAAAATTTTGAAAATGCATTTTTAATGAAACATATTAAGTAATATTTGTCAGAAGTAATTTTCCAATCCATTGTATAAGTAATAAATACATTCTGTCAGAAAAGAAGGATGTTTGGTGAACTTGAAACAGTCTTCAACGGCACTTTATTAGTTTCGTCCGAGTCATAGAAGTGTGTTCAATTATCCAAAAAGAAGCACGTTTCATTCTATATGTAGTTTTCATGCACGTGAAATTATTAAAGAATGTTAACTTCTTCATAGTAATTACTTTGAGAATATAGTTGACTGTATAAATCCTTCGGTAGTAAGGATAAATTGTTAACTTTAAATATAGAATAGGCTTCATATAAACCTGTTCATAACTTTGGTTGCTGTTTTGTACAGATGGGCATTAATTGGTCATGGCTTTCGAATTGCTAAATTTCAGTACCACGCGTCTCGACAACGATATCGTCACCCTCTACCGTCGTATCGTTAGCATGCCGTCTGCGTCATTGCGTGATATTTTTAATACTACTGTGCCTGGACACGTGTAGCTTATTCGAATCATGTTTCCTCGAGATTTTAACAAACTTTTCTTGTGACTGAAAATGTATTACGTCTTGGGTCCAAAAAATATTTTGTCACTCTCTAGGCACGAGTTGCAACTTTTTAAGCAATGTAACAGAAATTGCTCATTACACATACAACTTCATATCTGTATTTAAGTTTCAAACTGAACAACCGACTCATCATGTAACATTCTTGACCTGGACTTCATTCCACCTTGTAGTTTATTTAATATGTGCGGCATTAGAAGAATAGCAATATTTTGAATTTGCGTTTATTGCGTTTATTGAGTTAATTTGAGTTTATGGAAATGCGATTTTCAATTAAAAGAGATTGTATGAAAGAATTTGTTTCCAACAACAATTTCTTACATGGCTTTTCGCAAATTTCTACAATATCGAATCTGGGATTATTTTGTAGACTAAAACAATATGAAATCGTAGATGAAGCAATAAGAGTGAATCCAATTCATTCGTTATGTCTTGTAAATTTACATTAAATTAATACTCTATTCATTAAGTAGTTTGCTAAAACATAACGGGATTTTTTAAATTTGTTCTCTTTTATATTTTTTGGGTGCTGAATACGAATCTGAACTGACAAAAATACATACAAGATAGAAAATCGAGTTTAACCGATTGTATGTTGTAAAAACACAGTTGATTGCGGCAGCTTTTGGAACCCTCGATTTTTTTCCGCAGAAAACGTGTCCACAAACCAATTTATTCAAAAGTTTGGGAAATACAAGGCACGGCAAATTATAGCACCAGTAGTCACTGTATTTGCTCCTTAGGAAGCTGGTTTGAAAATTTGAGAAGACTTTTTTATTTAACCGACACCTAGATTTATTAGTGATTTTCGAGGATAACAAAACAACACTCAATAACCTTAAATAATAATTAAAAGGCTCTTATTCTTGCTTACATTTATATCAATCAATTCGCATATTCATGGTCGCTTCAAACCTGATGGCTCGATTTCAGACGGTTTCGGAATAAGACCAGTGATCCAGTTTTTTCTGAATGATGATCAAACAAATTATCAGATAGTTCTAATTCAGTATCATTCATATCTTGGTATTTACCAGTTGGGTCTTATTATATTTTAGGTGTCCCAACTATTAACGCATAGCTTTGAACTCAGGAGTTCAGTTTTCCTAAAACTGCATTTTTTTATGCATTTCTTGCACTTGTAGGATATTTTGTGCAGGTCAGGTTCATTAGTAGAAGATCTCAAAGTTATGACATACTAGGGCCCATTATTTATTCTCTCCCAAACTCTGATTATCCTTTTTTTACTACTAACATTTCATGTTACAGTTTTCTAGTCGGGACAACATTCTTAATATTCGCAAGAAAAGAAAATTACGAACGTATTGGAAGGGCATTCTAAATTCAACAATGTAGTTTAAAAATATAGTTCTGAATACTGAGATATAAGACGGCAGATACGTTTAAAATATTAGGCAGCTCAAACGGTAAGAAAGCTCGGAGGACAGATGCTCGAGATAACGGTAATTGACAGGGTTGGGGGTGCAAATGAAGATACGTTGTGTTGTTGAGCTCGTACGTATTGCCTTAAAATTATATATGTTCATCACATAATAGTCGTGAACTCGTTGCCCACGTTAGAATGGTACTTATGGTAAAAACCGTAAATACATTTTATCATTTATTACTAATTATATTATTTTGCAATTTATCCCAGTTTTCTGATTAGCCGTTCCTATACATAGCCAAGCTAATAGTAAGTTGCGCAAAAAAATTGTCAAAATTTAACATTCAAAGTTTACTTAACAATGTGCGTAAGGAAAAAAGTTGTAAGGTTCGAAATTATAGAAAATGTTATGCAAAATATTTTGGTGAACAATACTTTTCGCATAAATTCGAATGTTTTTGAGATATAGGCAAAAAATATATTTTTGAGATATTTTATAACTCATATTCCAACGGAAATTTTTTGACAAACTTCAGACTCGTATTCAGCACCTCAAAAACATACAGGAGAAAAAAGTCAAAACTATATCACAGAATGTTTTAGAACAGTATTTTTAAGTACATAATGACTGAAATTTAACCCCGATCCTCTAAACAAGCCAAAAATAGTATCATCGCCGATCAAATATTTGGAGAAAATATCAATCGAAAATTTTAAGGAGATGATGACATATGGTGGAGGTGAGTCTTGATGGACGATGCAGTAGTTTCGGAATTCCGCACACAAATGCTCACTCAAGGGTTATGTCACCACTTAATAGGTAACAGCAACCTTAATCTTGGTCTGCATAACTCAGACTTCACAGAAATCTTATGCACACACATTTACAACAACACAGAGGCGATGTATTGCAGGTGTTATGGTGATTTTAATCTCTGGTCTCTGCACCTGCGAAAGAAGTGTGCGTGGACTACTTCTTCGTTTTACCCACACGCACTTCCTCCTTCGCGGGTGCATTTAACTCAGAGGAAGTGGAACGAAAGCGAAGAAACATTTGGTATCCGAAGCTCTGGCAGTCAATACGTTTTTGGTCGTCTTCTATTATATTGTGACATTTTCGCATCTCTTAAAATTCACGCGTTTGCGGATATTCAAGGAGCAGTTTTCTTTCAAACGGACGTTCTTTCATGCAATCTGAACTTTGAATTTGAAGTTCGGATTATTTTGCCTCAGAAAGTCTTTTAAAGTCAGTACAAACAGAAAAGTATAGTTTACATACGTAGCATATTTGCAAGATAAAAGCAAACATATTTTGTTCAGGACCAGCTTAAGAAAAGTGCTGATTCTTCAGAGAGATCTTGTACAGTTTCTGCAGTGAACTCTGATACTATTAACTATAAATAACTAATAAATTATAAGTATAAATACAAAATGGCGGTATTAGTTTTCTGGTGACCTACAGAGACAGGTTGTAAATACAATGGATGATTTTACAAGTGAGGACAACTCATCAGATTACGTAAGATTTTTTTCCAAAATGGATATTCCCCGTTCGATCTGGGTCGATACGAGGCGCTGCGAGTTTGAAAAACTGTCTTCAAAAATTGGTGGTACTTTACATGAAGCACCTCAGTCATTTTCAAAATTAAAAAAAAGACTCAAATTTTTTCTGTAAATTTCTTGTTAAAAGAGAGTAAAATACACTTACAAAGGTGGCGTAGGTCCAATTTTCAGAGTTTCTCCGAAATTTTTGAAATTTGCAAAATTTTGAATTTTTTCGGGTGTCTTCCTACAACTTTGAAATTGAAGATTGATGTCGTACGGATTGAATTGGTGTCATATGGGTTTGTAACTGAAGTGCGCATGAAGTTTGTGTTTGGTTTGCCTGTGATCCAGACTGCTTAGCAGGAAAGTCTGATCCTGGCACTAAGTAGAGCTGGTAGACCTAAATGATTTGACACGGGACCTGAAATTGACCAAAAAAAATTTAAACTGCTGGTCTCCAGTATACAGTAATGGAAACGTTTGCTGTCGGGGCAAAAAACTTGGTTTGAAACAGACATGAAACCATTGCTCAATATTCTGCAATTAGAGGTATTCTTTTATATGAATGGTAATTGTTTATAGATTATTCTAAATATAGTTTCAAATAGTGAAATAATTCCCCGACAAAACTTCAAAATAGAAAGGAGGAATTTTCATCGACCCGCAAATCACAAAACTCATGTTGGATGAAATATTGAAAGAAAATTGAGAGAAATTGAATTAGCAACTTGTCAATCCTTTAAGAGAGCTGTTAATGCATTTGTCAGGACAAAGGAATATTAAAATATTAAAAAATTGGTCACAGAATGGTTAGAAAGGTATAAAAATATGAGATGTAGAATGTTTTTGAAAATTAATTTTCTTCACTCTCATTTCAATATTTCATAGTAAACAATTTCATCAAGATATTTCTCCAATGGAGAAGAGACACAGACGGCGTAAGGATCCTGCAATGATGGTACATTAATAAGGTGCAAAGCTGTTTTAAGCAATTCAATAGGAATTTCTCCTACAATATTATTGCACGAATATGCCTATTCAATTTTTAAATTGTTCTTACATGAGAATGCTAAAATTTTGATGCCCTATGCGTCCTGTAACCATGTTTATAATCTAAGTTTTCATGTATGTTTTCACCTTCTCAGAGTAGACTATAAGCAAGAAAAAGATAGTGCCCATAACTACATATTTTTAACGAGTAGGACCATAATGGACATGGAGTGTTCATGATAGTAATTAGAGCAACTTACCCTTTATGCATTACTGTAAAGTTATTATTGAATTTTCGTACATTGTCTTGCTAAGTGAAAATATATATTTAAAAAGATTTCGAACAGTAATGGGCACTGTGCTCATTATCGAAATTTGAACATGCCCATTACATTCTCAATAAACGTTCTGGGATTAAATGCTATCAATAGGGAACGGATTTTCATGACCTAAAACATTGCCAAAAATGATCAATATATTGCTTTTAAAATGTCTTTAAAATGCCCTTAAACCAAGAAAAACTGGCATAAAAATTGATTAAAACCATTTCAGATTATTAAATTACATTGATGTTGAGGTATGAAGACGCTCTAAAGACAAGGAAGTTCTGACGTGAACAATTCTGTTGTATATTACTGAAGTAACCAAAGACTTCTTTCCTTGGCTCAAGTGAATTATGTTTGCAAAGGTTTAGTTTGGATTGTTCTTTACTACGAAATTTCTCTCTTCTTTTCCTGGATGGTCACAAAAATCACATTACTTTTCAGACGATTGAACTCTGTTCCGAATTACTAATTATTTTAATAGAACTGTACCCGAATGCCACGAGAATTATCAAACCATCAGATGTCTCTGTATTTCAACCAACCAAGAGAACATGGAAGAAAGTTGTGATGACATGGCTTCGAAAACATCCTTCTGAGCTCTATCTAAAAAATACGTCGCTTCGGTGTTGAAGAAGGTAGTGCGCGCAATAAGCCAGAAACTTTTCAAAGTGGTTTTAGAGCTTGTAGCCCTGTTTCCTGGAGACCTGAGAGCATTGATTTCATTAAATGTCTAAGGTATGTACAATGACATCTCGTGAAATGTGAATAATAAAAACATTGTAACATCACCACACAGAACAAATCATTGACATTTGCAAAAAAATGCGTTATTGTTGGAGAAGAAAGAGAATAAAAGTTCAATAACATTAATCAGAAAACACACTATCTAGAGGAAATGAGCAATCGGTATAACCTCAGGAAAACAAACATCAATTCTACACAAAGAATGACATATTCATCCAATCAAGATTTAAACACACTTATAAATGTGCAATAAATAAGCGCATTTGTCAGCCGAGCACTTCTATAGGCATCTGCAAATTGGAAAGATGCATCTGCAAGTCTCTTTCCTCCAGAAGTACACGGAATAATTTTCTTCAGAGCAGATTCCAATGTGGAATCACATTCAATTTTAAAAACTACTGTGTGTTCTACCTATTGTGTCAAAAGGTGTTTCACAAATCACGCCTTGCCTCAGAAGATTCTTTAAAGGAAAGTGGTTCAGGCGACGAAAATATAGTTTTTGGGTAAAATGTTTAGATTTATTTAATGATTGAAGCTTAATAAACCAATCATAAGCTAGTTGCGTTCAACAATGCTATTTGACTTTGTTAGGCTTTTAAAAATCCATTTTTCTGAGTGCTCATCACTATTAGACAAAGTGCTCACGATAGTCTTGAAAGTGCCCATCACTGTATTTTGTCCTTATTTTATTTTCACGTTTTATAAAACGTGAAGTATAAGGTTCAACTATTTAACTTACTAACCTAGTAAATGTACATATTTGTAGAAGTTAATTTTTCAACTATTAATTTTCTCTTGACATAAAAATAAAAATAATCATTTTGCAATTATACATTGCATAAAACATATTGGTTGCCTTTAAACTTCCCATCACTGTGTGTTCTATCCTATAACCGGGGTGACAACGCCTATTTTAGTAGAGTATTTTATATATTCCAAGTACAAATATGTTCAAATCTTTGAACCCTGCCTGATAGAAACTTTTTATAATGATTTTCGAAATCAGCGTGATAGTTTTCATTAGAATCACCTTCTTTCATCTTGGAGGTATGAGAAATGAATTTAGTTCACTAGTGTAATTTTCACAAATGTAACATTTTTGTAATAGTCTATAGGCCACACTTTTAATATCAACTTCCTATAAATTGAGTATAACCCAAGAGAATGAATGTCGCTTGAGCCAATTTTCGCGGTTGGATACAATAAACATCGAGTCGTAACACGACAGGAGCACTACAGAATAATGTGATTTTAAGAACATGAAATTATCAGTTTGCTACCAAAAATATTTGTGTTTTGCTTCGAGGAATATTATGTTTCGCGCTACGTTTAGGGGATCATTTAATCAAGTTTCAAGCAGACTATTAGAGACAATAATTAAAATTATCAGATAATAAAAATTAAGCGTCTTTAGAAAAGAAAACTTAACAACAGGATGAATACTTTACAAGAGATGAAAATTAATATTTATGTTAGAAATCATTTCCCATGGAGTGAAACAATATATGTTTGTGTGATTGATTGATTAGTGATTCTGGGCGCGTCAACTGTTATGGTTATTTGTACCGCAAGGATAGTGAATGTTTTATCGCAGAAGGTGGAGTGATCTTCCATCACTGGCTGGCAGGATCCGGCGCTGGCCTACATTTTGGCTTATGGGGATTTCCCAATCATGTATCTCTCATCAGCGTGGTACCGCACCTGCCAGGACAAGCTATTAGCTCCCGAGATGTGTGTGTGTGTGTGTAAGTAATATAAGAGTGGAAAGAATATATCGCGCGCAGAGGCCCGTTCGTTAGAGTACTGCCCCGGTATTCGTATGGTATTGAACCGGAGAAACGAAAGAAAACTTCCGATATAAGCCACCGGCCGGTAGAATTCTCCTCCAGTCGGCCAATGAATTTGATCTAACTAAAAATTAGTGTAGGAAATCCTGCCACCGTCGGGACTTAAACGCTTAGACCTCCCGTTGGGAGGCACTGCAGAGACATCAGACCCTGAACCACCTTTGTCGGTTTAGGTATTTATGTTAAGGACATTAAATTAAATGTTAAGCATATAGAGAAAACATAATACATTAGCTGAAGGTAAAATTTTAAATGTTTTGTAAGGCGACAACGATGAATATTTCCCACTAATTCAAGATACTAAAGGTACCTTGCAATGTTCCGTTCATTCCTTCATTGAATGTGTATAAATCATGGCATTAACCTTTCTGCGAGCGACTAAATTTTGTAACGTATCCGAACGCTAGACGCTGCCATATAATAGGAGCGTAGAACTATTTTTCTCTGCGTATTGGCACAGCTATACTTCAATAATAAAATCTTCATCACTGAAATTCTATCGTAAAAATGGTATTTTTTGAACAATTTTTTCCGTGGAATTTTTGCTCTTACAAAACTATCCCCAACAATCCTAGACTGCGATGACCTGCTAGAGTTCAAGCAACATTTTTTATATTGTTATGCTGCAGTCAAGTTCACTAATTGTAGTTTCTTGCTTAAATACAATGTCTTCTCCAAAAACTATTTACTCGAGTATGCTGTCCTAATCCAAAATTATTATTTTCGTAGTAGATTATTGATGGATACGTAGATTATTGATGGATACGATCTTTCAAAGTAAAGAGAATAAAATCACAGGATAACAGATATGAAAATATCCTTAGGTTGTCATTTTCGACAGTCAATAGGAGAAACGGTGTACAAAAGACGCTTTTGTAATGGTAAAAATGTCCAGAGACAAAACAAGAATTATGATATTTAAAAAAAAATTAGTGACACATGATTCTTTAACCTAACTTATTTAAATATTTAAGGTAGGAAATTAACAGTCAA
The DNA here is from genome assembly GCA_017312745.1 of Gryllus bimaculatus. Classification (NCBI taxonomy): domain Eukaryota; kingdom Metazoa; phylum Arthropoda; class Insecta; order Orthoptera; family Gryllidae; genus Gryllus; species Gryllus bimaculatus. The sequence continues at coordinate 21,221,123 of BOPP01000002.1, forward strand.
AATGATAAAGACTTATCATTTGAAATTTCGGAAAATGTCACTAGAAATAACTTCCTACACGATATGGCAAAGTCGTACACGCGATAGACGCGAACCTACGCAGGAAACGAAAAAATGAGTTGAAGCTATGTAATATCGAAAATGAAACTTAGTCAAAAACGAAGATAAAAGAACAAAGGGAATGTAGTGTATAAAAACAAATGAGATACAACTAAATTAGATTGCCATCACATCTTGAAAGAATGAATCATTCTAAACTTCTTAAATGGGACGACACACGTGCAAAGGGAACTAATATTTGGATTTTTTTATGGGAGTCATTCTAAAATATGCTATGCCATCCGAATTTACTTTGTTAGTATCAAAATAAACACTCGTAGAAGACAATGTTTTAAGAAATGTTCCCCATCGTTTTGGCTGATGATTTGTATGGTAATGAAAATGAATTGTTTAAGCTATGTATCAATGTGAGTTAACCTAAAATGGTGATTTCTATAATATGAGTAGTAATACTCTGTTAAACTCAGCATTTGGTTTCAAAAAAAAATTTAAAACTTTGGTAGAAAAAATGAGGAATGAGGACTACCTAATTGGTTTCAACATTTAATGACAGCCCTGAGATATTTTTCTTATAATATGATTCAATCGCAGAATTATTCGTTATACAATCTCAGTATAAGTGCCTACGGTGGAAACCAAGAAAACTGAAATATTTAACTTTTTTATGTATTTGCGAAATAAGTTAATGCTGTAGAGCTAAATGAACATTTTTTATTTCACTCAAAATTCTTGTAAATAATGACAGTGCTTAATGTTGAATACGTAGTTATAGTTTTGCTATAACGTATAATAGATTTGCTTTTTTTTGAATACTATATTCACTGCCGATTGTAGTATTGAACAACTCTAAAAATCTGTTTTCAACTAATAATAGTGATATCATGTACGTGTCAATGGATAACTTGAATTAGACGACTTTGTAATGTGAGTTGTACACGAGTATTTTGACTACCGATGGGTACGACTTCTATTCATAATATATGAGAATATAATATTTATTTAATATATCAGTATCTAATTTTACCGCAGCATTTTGAAAAGAACCTTCTGTATTAATACAAGTGATTTAAATATATCATCGGCTGACAATTGACCAGAAAGTATGTCGTAAAATATCCTATTAATGCAAGGAAATCTTGCTACTAAACAAAGTCATCTTCAGTAGTGTATAGAAACGAAAACGTAATTTTAGCATAACTTGTGCTTCCGCAGTGTACCGCACGAATGGATACTGGAAACCTATAGTTCTATCGATTTCATCACAGTCTCATTGAATTTTGTAAGGTTTGTAATAAGTATTGGAATTCCAGGCCACTTATTCACACCGTCAGCAAGTAGTAGAAATAAAAGATATTCAAGAAAATAGAGGCTTTTCGAGATTAACTATACCCCTTCCTATTTTGAATTTGTTTAATCCCCTATCAAGACAATTGTCGCAAGCCGACGTCTGTTACAAGCTTCATGTTGATGATGACAGATCAGCAACATAATAGAACGTAACAGGTTAGCGATGTTCGTAACCGATAACAACTTTAGACTAGTAGGCTAGTCAAATTTGCATTAACAAATGTGAACCATAGACCGATAAAACAGAGCACTACTTACAATGCTCATCGTTCTCTCACAAGCTGATGTCCATAGTCTTTTTGTATCACGCAAAGGAGAGAGAGGACTCAGACAAATTGAAGACTTCTGATATAATACAATAGTCAGATTTGGAAAGATGTGGCCAGTCTTCCCAGATGACTGCCCTGGGTCGTTGGTCAGAAAATCAGTAGCAGCAGCAAGAAGCATTGCAAAGAAAACTGCAAGACACCCAGAACAAAAGGTCGATGGATTTTCATACTATTTTACAGGAAATATGAGACAAACACTTTAAAAATTGTGGAGCGACAAACCACTTCACGGACAATATAAGAATAATGGACAAGGTAAAAGGCAACAAATACCAGTCATCTGTATGGCGTGATAGGGAAAGAATGAAAGCAAAATCCGAAAGAGCTGTAATAATTGTAGCCGATGAGGCATTGAGAAGACAACAAAATTAAAGCGGCTATCGAGAGGAGAATTTTAGATACTGGCTGCTCGGATCGGTAGTTTTCCGTAATTTTAATACTAAGACAGTACTCTAACAGAGAGTTTACAAATGAGCCATGGACCACTCGAGATTCTTCCGTCCTTATCGTTTCCCTTCATATCTTCTTACACACTGACACTTTCACGTACATACACAACACTACCACGTACGTCGGCAAACCTGACGGGAGCTTAGGGCTTTCCCGTCCGAGGTAGCGTCCCGATGGTGGAGATACCTAGAAGCAAGAATCTCCCACAACTCGACGTATCGGGCGAACCCGGTTCTCTCATTCTAGCGAGAGAACCAATATGGTAACAATTGACGCGCGTGGAAAGATGAAATAATCAATCAAGACATTACGTTAAAACAGTTCTTAAAATTTTCTAGGATAAATGCAGTATTTTTATGAGACAGATAGAAACCAGTGATCATAATGTCTTAGCGTAAACAAAGACGGAATATCTGAAAAGGCAGGCCGGGAGCAGCATTATACGCGAACGTTTCCTTGAGTGTCGGCATACCTGCTCTCACTCCTTTACTAACATAAGTTGAATTACACATAAATAGAATCAACGAGCGTTGTTGGCAAAATCCGATGACCAGAAATGTTTGCTCTCTTAATATTTTAGACCCACATTCAGTCACTCGATCTGCTCGCAAAAACTGGTTCCAATCTGAAGTAAATTTTATATTCAACTAACATCGAAAGTCGTGGATGTAGTGAGTAATAGTAATAATAATAATAATAATAATAATAATAATAATAATAATAATAATATGTTATTACTAATCTTATTTCTAATGTTGTTTATTGTGATCTTCTGACAATGGATACCTACAGGAAAATGTGTAGGGAAAACGTATGTTTGAAACTAGTGAGATTTGTTCCAGTACAACCTATTTATTGACATAATACTAATACTAATATTTTTTCTGAAAACATTCGTAGAAATAAAGGAGAATCTTAGTTGGACTATTTCATATTTTGCGCGAAATGCCGAGATGGGCGCAACCTAGCGAGCAGTGCGTAGTTAATGATAGGTTGTGCATATACTAGGTGAGAAATTTTGTGCTTTTAAATTGTAAGAGTAGTTATGATATAGCAGTGTTATTTGAATAAGAATTACCAAAATTGGAATGTATAGTAAATTTAACGTTATTTTCGAAATCAAATAGTGAAGAGATGTGGAAACAATGTGAAGACATTAAATTGACTTGTAACTGGCTTGTCAAACCCGTACTAGATGTGTGTATTGGATGTGCATATAGAAGATATTTTAAGAAGAAACCAAATGTGCGTGAAAAAATGATATAGAAGGTATGTGAACTTTTGTATACTATATGAACATTGAAAAAAATGTATAATTCGATTGCAAGGAGGAGATACAATGAATGGTGAAAAGACAGTCACAGGTACATATGATTCCGTAACGACATGATGAAGGTAAACAAGTGTGTGGACTTGTAATAGATTATTGACAATAAAATGAGATTATTTTAAAACTGTTGAAGGTGAGGTAGAAGGATGAGATGAGGACAATGTACAGGTTAGGAGACATGACAAAGCAATGATGGGAAAAGTAAGAAAATAATATTAAAATATCTTGTTTTCATTATAGTGTAGATAAAATAGTTGCTGTAAGGGACTATGAAAGATGAAAACAGAAATCAGAGTGGATAAAAGAGAGTATTTTGTATAATTGAGGTAACATTATCATGATGTTTACAACATAAATTATTAGTAAATAATCATTGTTTTTAAGATACTAACAGTAGTATATACTAAACATTCATTCTACATGTATAAAACCATTCTACATGTAGATAGAACCATTTGAGATAAACTAACAAGCTAATTGAATGTTATTGAATGTTATTACTGACTTCACTGACACAGTTTGATTAAATATGTTAATATCACTTACTGTGATTCAATATTAATATTTTGCACAGAAGGTTGATTTATTTAATTTAGCAGTACTCAGTAGTAATATCAGAGTGCTTGGGATATAGAAAAGGTTTATTAAGAAATTTTAATAGTGGGACAACACTTTTTTTAGCTCATACATTATAATTTAACAGATAAATAAAGTAATTACCTGTCTATGAATGTAGAATTGAAGTTAATGCAATTTAACAACAGAAATAACTGAGAAAGAGTTAAAGTATTCTAGGTTAACTATGAAAAGAGAAATAAGAGAGAAGACTGATGGTACTACATTGATCTGACACTCAATGGAACGATGGGTTTTATGGAATATTCTAATGTTAGTATATTGATTGTACAACTCGGTAGAGTCTATGGGTGGCCTTATATGTAAGTATGAAGTGTAATACAGAGAATAAAATGTATATTTTGACAGTGTTACGTTGAAAATGAGAGAGATATTTATGATAATGGAAGAGAGTAAATAAATTGAATTAATTTGTGGGATAGTTTCACGTTTTACAGTAATACTATAGAAGGAAATATTTTAAATCAAAAGTAGGAATTTATGAAATAAAACTAAAGACACATTAATAGAGGTAACATAGAACATAAAATTGGAAAATTCTTAAAAAATAGTAAGACTCCTGTACTTTTAAACAAGTGCAAACATTATTTTTAAGACTTTTATTTTGAGATAACGTTCAAGAAGCAAGTGTTTGCATTTTAAGAATTGGGCTTAGCTGCAAATGAGTCACTTTCAGATTGTCATTAAATTAAAGTCACTTTTATTCAGTTTTATGTGAATATTATGATAAAATAATGGCAGATGTTACTATGAGAACAGGTTTTCGACACTGATATGTGCTAATGATAAAATTCAAATATCAATTTGCATGTTAATGTTAATTTCTGTACAGACATCTAGATTTAAATCGAAGAAACCAATTGAATGGGTGAAAACCAGAACGGTATAAGTGACATTTTATAAAGTCTGAGAAAAACCTGTGTTTTTTATATTCTATATTTAAGTGACAATGTATTTTCGTGGTTTTAATGAACATAACTACGATTTAATAACTACGATTTTACAGCAATATTGACATAAATAAACAGATTTCTATGAGTTTAATAAATGTCACTGATATCGTTAAGTTTTCATCCATTCAATGAATGATATTAGATACAGATATTAGACACGTATTCGTTTATGCAACAAAATATTGGTTGAACAGAATAATAGAAAAGAGTTCTCTATTTTGAAACAAGTGAATACTGGAGGTTGTACTTGTATTCTCCTAGTATAATAGTGACTTTTTAAGCAATCTTTTTATTACAATGATGTTTCTCTTTGGCATAATTTCCAACGTCATTCAAACCACGTAAACACAATTTTACTGTCATTCGTACTAAGTAAACATTATTCATTCCTTTCCGCCACAAATTCTTCGTTGTTTTTTTACAGATTTTGTGACGACGGAGTTGACTTGCTACGATAAGGAATAAGACTCGAATTCTCTTACACTGTGCCGAAAACTATAAGGCGAAGTGACGCTTTGTTACGATTGTTCAACGACAAGGGGAAGCTCCGGCCTTCGCCTGTGTGATTTGCGTAGAACATCCTTGAGCCTTTCCAACGCATTAGACACCAAAGCATCCTCTTTCCCTAGACTTTTCACGATTTGCTACCCATGTCGAAGTTGAATACACGGTGTGAGTAGGGTAATACACGGTGTAAGTAACACCGTGGTGACTAGCTTCAACCTTCGGCCCATGCGACCAATATAAAACATACCTGAATCTGCTCAACACATTTTATACCCTAATACATTTTTAATTAACTTAAATGCATCATTCTCTTTTGAATTAAGAAAGAGAATACCCTTGTTCCCACCGTTAGTTCTACGCTCATGTTCATCAGTCTTGGGACTTTGGAATCTAGTTAAAGTAAGGGATAAGACCCACAGTTAGGTAGTACAAGAGAACTATTAAATGCGTTTTAAAAATGAATTATGTGGAGAATAAGAATCACTGAAAAACAAATAAACTAAATGCAAAGGAAAATGGAGTAGTCACGGGAATGGATAAGATTAATATAGAAAACTGAAATACGGCGATATGATGCTACATTGGAGACTACTGCATACTATAATTCACTTTTGATAAGAAATCAGAATTCCAGATTAAGGGATGAGAGCATCAGTGATTTCTTTGTTTTAGAAAGACAGAAAACAATGAAAAAATTACAGAGGAATTAGCTTCTGAAATGTAATGCATAAGATATTCGTCGAATAAAAAACCAGAGGTTCAAGACTATAACTGAATCACTATTAGAAAATGAACAAGCTAATATAGCAAGGGGAGGTTAACAAAAGAAAATGTCTTTATACTTTAACACATATTAGAGAAGACGAGAGAATATAACTTAGCGACATTGCCTTCACAGATAAAGCATTAGATATTATAGAAAAAAGTTTATGGACAACCTTAGAATGTCAGTGCTACCCTAGACAACAGAGAAAAGTAGTGGACAGTTTATTCGCAGAAAAAATGTGATACATTATGGATTAAAAAACTCAGAAGAAATCTTACTAAACTAAGTAAGTCAGGGCTGCCCGATGTCGCTTCAAGTATACGTTAACGACATCATCGAAAACGGAAACAAAATAATAATGCAGATATAAAGTTAACCGAAGAATTTATTTTAAATTTTTTATTACATGCAGATGTTGCTATAATAGTATGAGAAACAGAGGATTTACGGCGCTCTATGCAGCACCACCATCAGATCTGTAAAAAACGTGACATTCAGATGACAAGAGAGAATATAAAAGTAATGGCATTTTTGGGAAAGACCCCATGCGATTTTTACGCCACACTAAAGGGTGCCAATAGAGGATAGGTCTAGAAACGAAAACATAAGAAAAGAATTAGAGGTAGAAACAATAAACACTAGGCTGCAAGAAAATAGAGGCAAATGGTTAAAAGATATTGGAATAATGAAGATCTCAAAACTTCCATGAGCAGCATTATACTACCAACCGAAAGGACAGAAGAGACGTGGAAAGACTGTGGTGAAAAAGAAAGAAGACTTCTGAAGACGGAACCGGAAGCTATCTAAACCGTAAAGTGTAGAAGAAGGTAAGAATGAGTTTGTCTTCATATTTTGTATGAATGGAAATGTATTCATCCGAAAGGTCTCGTCTATTGAAGAAATGAGTTATTTTTCGAATCGATCGTAAATAATTTAAATGTTATAAACTTATATCACGAAATGCATTGAAGAAAATATTATTTGCTGACTACCAGATGATACTGAAGACGAACTATGCATAAAATAGGTCTTCGTCAGTAATAGAGAACTCCAAAGATATTTAGAAATATTTTATAAAAACGTACTTTGGGTAAGTTTTTCTTACGTCCGACTGTTTCAGTGTGGGAGACTAAAAAGTAAGTGTAGGTATAATTATATTAAGTATTTATTTATACTTTATTACAAACTTTTTTATTTTTTACAAATTGTGTCGATCTTAAGAAAATAGCATCAAAGAACATGTTAATAAAATCAAATTGAACTATTACAAACATTGTGCTTTTTGTAGCACAGAATTGATTCTAACTTCAAAATTAGTAGGGATAATTTTTAAATTCACGACCGGGAAGCTAATTATTTCATTTACTTTTAGGTCAGTGTTTTATAAACATAACGTTTTGAGAAAATTCAAGCCTGCTGTAAATATATATTAATTTGATTCCTTTTAACTCAATTTGGACTTGGTTTAATCTCTGAAATATTTTACTTTATATTAACTTGAATTAAAAATGGGTTCGGGATCTAGTTGATCATATTATATTCATTGCATCTGATTTTTTTTTGGTGAAAAATGTAAGCGTACTTTTATCATATTTGAGTTTTTATCTGTACTTGCGTTACTAATTAAGGTTACCTAATTATGAATAGCTGGACAAGTTGTATCATATTTTCCCATTATTCTATGTAATTTATTTTATTTAAAACTACTTGATAAGATATTGAATGGTACCTGTTTTATTTACCCAGTGGTCTGCAATTTGCTCAGTGGTCTTTTTCTAAGAGAATGTATGTATGACTCAATTGTATTAATTGACAATGATTTTTTTTATTTTTTCCCTCTAGATGTGTTGTTGACTTTATAGGATGTTTGATCTTTTATGGTGTGAAGTCTGTAATATAAGAGTCTTCCTTAGTAATAATAATAATAATAATAATAATAATAATAATAATAATAATAATAATAATATACAAGCAGTGAGTTGCTTTTCCAGGGTGACTCTTTAAGCCCTTTATTGTTCTGTTTAGCCTTGAATCCCCTCTCTACTCTAAACTTAATTCATCTAATTATGGAATCGCTCTTAAAAAGGGGAACTCAACTTCTTGCTTCGTGTCTCACATCTCCTTTACATGGATGACCTGAAGCCTATGCAGACACTGAGAGTCATAATGCGGAACCTAATACGTGACAGAGAAGTTTCACTGACAACATGAGAAATTCGGTTTGGATAAGTGGGCGCAGGAGAGTGAATAATCATTCGCGTCTATGCAAGTTATAATTGTGGAAACTGATAATGAACCAAAAGATTACCTTCATGGAACCGCCATGAAACTTACAAATCTTGGGTTTCCAACAGTCACTCCGAATCAAACACACTGTTACTAAGAATAATACTAACAAATGAAGGTGTAAACGATTGCATGGGCTCTTAAAAACTAAACATCTCTGCTAGAAAACGCTTGTGCAGGCCATCAATTCATTTGTTATTTCAGTGCTGACATACTCCTTTGGCGTTATTAAATGGAGCAATACCGACCTCGGACAACCTCCAGAGAACAATTCGAACCGCCTATGACTCAACACCGAAACATCATCCCATTCAAGTAACTGAGCTTTTACCTTCCAAGTCGCAAGGAGGGCGAGGGTATTGTAGATCTCATAAATCTACACAGCTCTCAAATTGCTTCATCAAGAAGATACCTTCTTGGAAGCATTGTGGAAAGGTTCAGCAAAACAGTGGATGTGCAGTTGATACATAGTCCTCTGAAACTTAAAAAGCTTGATCGCCTGTTTCAAACTCATCATTGAAACGGGAAGAGAAGATAACCTATGGAAAGCAAAAGGCACTGCATGGAAGGTACCTCACGGCTGAGTAAACCAGAATCGACATTTCTGGCGTCGCACGCATGGCTCCAGCACGGGGATCCTTTCCGGAGACAGAAGCCTTCATGACTAGCTATCCAGGACCAAGTGGTACGCAACATGAACTACAGAAAACCACATTCTGAGAGCTTCTACCATTCATTCCGACTCGTGTTAGAAGATGTAGGCTGTTAAGCGAAACTACCAACACGGTAACACAGTGGATGTAGCAGCCACGCACAGGTGGAAACAAAAAGAGGCATGATGAGTGGCGAAGCAGGTACCCATTATTGGCGTTGAGAACGGGCTACTCGCCACTTCCGTGCCGTATATAAATATGTGCCTCAGAAATGGTGCCTTTTGAAAGTAGTGAGCACACACTCTACTGGGATCGTTCCATTATCACTGACAGACCATAGTCGGCGGCAATAGACCAGATATCAACGTACATTGATAGAAACCAACAGCAAGGTTTTCCTTATCGGATATATCAATACCACAATACCCACAACATATCGGGAAAATAATCCAGAGAAGATCCAGAAGTATATACCAATTTCTCGCCTTTGAAGTACGCACACTCAGTGGAACTTCAGTAAAGTGACCGATCTGTGCCTAAATAATATACTAGCTTGTTAAGGTGAGTGATTCCGAAAAATTGATCACTTCGCGGCACTGGTGTCTTCTACTTGAGTACTAGGAAATGTATATTAAGTATGCAAAAGACAGTAATTTTTGAAATATTCATTGCCGTATGTGTCAGAGAGCACATCTGAACCTCATGTAAAGCAACCACACACCATGGTCATCATACTGGTGGTGGTTGACATACCGACCAGTAGATACTGTGAATAGTGTAAGACAATAATAATAATAATATTAATAATAATAATAATAATAATAATAATAATAATAAATTTTATTAACAGATATTAAACTAGTACTTTTTATGTACAGGTCTTCAGTGGAAACCCAGTATTTTTTGTGGATTTCCTTTCAGCTACTATTGTCTAAATTCAATATGAGATATTTCTTGGATGCCGACTTTCGTAAAAATCAGGACTTACTTCAACACAAAAAACAATTTTTTTACGCAATCGCAATACTTTCATATGCATTTCATTCATCGCATTCTTTCAGTTCCCCGCAGCGAATCGTTGATAGTTGGGATCGCGGAACTTTGATTGCACCGTACTGTTTTGAACGTGGAAGTGTAGTGATTGTAGTGATTAATTATGCCTTTAAAATTTTACATTATAAATTAGTATTAAGAATCGTATGATTCTAATGACTTCCCCTAAGAGCAACATTGCTGTACAAAATCTGGCTTGAGCAAAAGCACTTGGCCCGAGACCTCGCCACTGAGGATGCCCACCGCAGTCGTGGACGAAACGTTTGGCAGTTCAAAGCCAATTGGACCACGGCCCATGAGTCCGAAAGACATGAATAATAGTTTAGATATAACTATGAACACTCTGAGCTAGACATTTTTTATATGTCGGAATGTATTTCAAATTCGTGCTAGCTAACTGTACGTCGCAGATAAAGATCTCTTAAATCACATATGGCTAATTTTACATGAGAGCAATTCAAAGGAGCATATGTTAGTAAATATACGTGACGTTGCTGTGACTGATTCTTACATTCTTAATAATCTCCTTTAGACCTAATTTTAATACCTCGTAAGAAGCATTTGATATTTTTTAAAGTGCAATAATAACCAATTTCAGCACGAAATTGCCATAGTCACACAAATGCATTTATAGTAGCGTTATTTCTCATTTTCTTTCTTAAAAATAGTTCTAAACGTAACTTGCATATCTTTCTCAAACTTGTTATATTTTGTAGGATTTAACAGGAACTTTCCTGAGTTTTCTTTCAAAGGGACACGTTGACACAGCTCGTCTTGAAAATTTTGAAACGATTTAAAATCCTTGACTATTTTATTCTACTTTCGTGTATACGTATATTTTAGGAGTACATTTGTAGTATAGGGAAAGTTATGCCAATACTATTGGTGTCGAGAATTTGGGGTATATACATTTTGTAGAGCCTTGATCAAGAAAGTTGCTTGTTAAACTAGTGACCGTACGTCATTCTTTTTATCTCTATTTATGCATGTTTCTCTCTGCCTCTGTCTGTCAGCCTGTCCTGCGGGTCTTCCAGTATGTCTACCTGCTTGTCTGCTCACCTGATTACCTGTGTGCCTTCTTGGCAGTCTGTCTTCTTACCTACCTGCCAATCTGTGTATGAGCAACTTCATGTGTGACATCATCTGTGTTTGCTTCAGTCAGTCTTGTCAGTTATCTGTTCCTCTTAGTGCATTGCCTTCACAAGTCATTTTATATTGTTAAATTTTTAAAAATTGCATGTTATTGTTTTCTCCTGAGAAAATGTCTGGATTGGAACAAACGAGTTTAAAGTTTCACTAGCGTGAAACAAGGTTGTATTTTGATGTAGTTTCTTCATTATGAGGGAGACATTTTTGAATGCTTTTTGAAAATAAGGATAACTTAAAACCGTGGAATTTATTTATAAATAGGCAAAATATTATTATTGTCCTATCTTGGAGTAATACTTATTGCTACAATATCATCGTAGAGATTGCGATCACTTTGAGAAAATGACATGTACAGTTGGAAACAATACAAATATCATCACTTAGTGTGTTTATTGAGACTTCATAATTTACCCTTTGGAGTTGAAGACTATTTCACTGACTAATCTTTGACTTTATTGGCTACTTTTCCCATACTCTCTTCTGAGAGCATTGACACTCTTTCAGTATTTCCATCCAGTCATCTTTGGATTTTCAAAAATATTAATTAATTATGCGTACTGACAATGAATAAATAAAACAATAATACTTAAATATTAGATAACCTTTTTACTGAAAATTGTTTAATTTCCAATTTCATGATATTACACATAATCTAGAAACAATAATAAAATGAAACTTTCCAAACTCTTTTCACAAAAGACAATCTATAACACATCTGGCCTAATATTGACTGTAGTAGATCAAAACAGTTTTTTTTAAACTTGGGAAGTTCGCAATGTATAGTTCGTAATATCCTGACATTGATCACAAGAATGTTAGTCTTGACGGAAATTTTGAATTATGTTAAAATCAGAGTAATGCACAAATTCATCTCGTTATTCTCAAGGGAACATCAGTTTAAAGAACTAGAGGCGGTGGCAGATAACTCAAGAAATGCATGAATATATAATTAATAATGTGCATTATTTGATTTGTTTGCTCGATGTTCACATATTTATACAAAAATAAAACTACTGCTCTGATTTACTTTCGTTTACTGTCTTTTATCCAATACTAAAATATATCAAAGGCGCAGGATATATACGAAACCTTGGAGTAGGTAAATTTTAAATTAGATGACAAAACGGTTTAAAAGAAAATAATACTTTTTTCCTACTAGATCAAATTAAAATTATTTTCGTGCCTTCAAAGCAGCCCGAAAACTGAAGAAGAGAACCCTCACTTTCTGCCTCGTTTCAGAATTGTTTTCATACATGGCCATCACGAATGTCGCTTTCTAAGTATGAAGAGGCTGGACAAGAGGACAGAGGTGTTGAAGGTAATTGTTTACCGGCGGTCGCACTTCGTGAAGGCAGGTTTCAATGCTAAATTATACAAGAAAGAAATGCAGTGATGCCACGTAGTAAGAAATAAAAATTAGATACCACATTGGGAAAGTCAATATGACTGTCGATTCGATCTCGAACTCGTCTCCTTATGTCATCTCTTCCACAAGCATCTCTTCCTGTATGTACTCGTACCGACATACATGGCTCTTTCTGATGACACAAGTAACTCTGCAGTGCCTCTGACCGGGAGGTCCAAGAGTTCGAGTACCGACGGTTGCAAAATTTTCGACAGAGCTAGACAACTAGGTTGCCGGCTGCTCTGAACGGTAGTTTTCCGTAGTTTCTTCAATGATCGCCAGACGCGTGCCCAAACAGTACCCTAACAAACGGAACAAGAACCGCGCGAGATCATTCCTTCCTCTCTCTTGTCCTATCTTTACCCCTTACATACCAGTAGTTACTTACAGCTTCGCAGGGTCGCAGCTGGGGCGGTGCCCCTCAGGTGGGAGATACGTGATTGGGGTAAAGCTTACAAGATGACGTGAAGGTCGGCGCCCGAACTCATCATAGAAAGTAGGTTATATAATCTCCGTCTCCCGGTAGCAACCATGCACCCTACGGAACTAACTTGACATGCTCGGAAAAACAAAATAATCAAAGTAGTTAGGGGGTACTCGAGTGAAGACTGCGGAGGCGCGCGTCTCGCACCGCCTTTCCCCGGCGGGAGAAAGGCCCCCGGCGCGGCGCGAGGCGCGAGGCGCGAGGCGCGAGGCGCGAGGCGCGAGGCGGCGCGGCCGCGCTCGCGTGCGGGGTCACAGGGCAACCGAGGCGCGCAGGGACCTGTCACGCGGGCCCGGGCCACCCCGACGGGCCGGGCCGGGCCGGGCCCCTGGTCGTCGCGGGCCACAGGTAGCCGGCTCCCCTGGGCCCTCGACCGCCGTCCACGCGCCGCCGGCCGCTGCCCTTTTACCCCTATGACGCGACGGGGCCTTCTCGCGCTCTTGCGTTGCCTGCGATGACACGCAGTCTCAAACATAACAAGACACCTTAAATCTATATCGAAGATAAAATAGTATTATATATATATATAATACACCCAATTTTCACAATTCAGTTGCTTTCTTATTTCTGTGTTCATTTTTCTTATACTATATTTACTTCTTTTGTAAATAATCAATTGACACTCACTCTAGAATTAATCTTTAAAACTCTGTTATTCTTAAAAAAGTACTAATATCTGTTAATAATATTAACACCTAATCCGTTTCTTTTTCTTTTAGATTACTCATACTGATTCGCATGGCTCATCAAGTACATTTTTTCATGCCGAGGAAAATAATATCCTATGTGTTTGCTGCATCAGTATGGATTTCTTGGTCGTACAATATTGTACACACTTCCATAGACGTCTTCGTTTGTGATGGATGTCCTTCATACTATTTGTAGAATATTTGGATCCTTGAGAGCGTTCCATATCTACCAGAGTAGATAACAGATATCATCGTCCTATTTCAGGTATTCCGATTTTGCTAGGATTGGATAAGCTGAGTCAATATTACTATGATGATATCTACTTGTTTTGCCTAACACGTCGCTAAACATTTGGAGAAGATTTGGGAATATTTTGAGAAACACTTGCTCATAATGTCGGTTTTTCAATGCCTGATTCTAGGTGTCAATTGCAACTGCTTCGAATTTTCCTTCCATTTTTTTCTCTTATTAATCACGTAAAAATTAAAATGTGTTGGCCTGTATCTTGTTTATTTTGTGAGATAATGTCCATGAAGTATTTCCACGATTTCTTAAATATCTTATGTCACACATTTCATATGAAACACAATTAGCAATTAATTGGCACTTTTCGTTAGATCGTCTTGCATTTTTATATCAATGTTTCTTGCTGTATTTCATTTTCATATCTATGTCTAGGATTATATTCTTTCAGTCAAATTTATTTAATGACGAATCTCGTATGAGGACCATCTTGATGACTGACCACGTACTGCAATTCTTAGTCCTGTTGTTCATAATATATTAAATATATGTACTACATCAGCTTGAGGGCAGGCGAGATGATGCTTTGTCAGCAAATTTCTTATTTTTCAGTGCATGGTGTGAAATGTTGATGTTCGTTACTATTGTTATTACGATAATATTATTATTTTTAACATTATTATTATTATTATTAACAGAATCTTGTTGACACGAAAAGTGACCCTTAAAAAATGAACCAAAAATGCATGTGTCCAAAACTACAAAAAAATTGTATTCCAAAGAATAACACGCACAATCTTCAAGAACAAATAATATGTTCTCGTTTAACACTACAATGAAGTAATATCTTATGGAAGGCAGACATCACGAACATTCCAATTACATAGCATTGTATATGCTACAGCATGATGTAAGGTGTGTTGTAAGCTGTGACTCAGTGTGAAAATTCAGTCAGTATGCGCAGAAGAGAATAAGTAGAATAACACTATCAATACTAGTGTTTTTGAGTCAAAAAACAAAACTTTCTCGTTACTTTTATATTTTTCTCGTGTTTTTAGTATAATAAAACCAAGGAGATATCGCACATGACGATAAGTTGCATAATTTTCTTTATATTTTCTTTGTATTGGAAATTAGTCATACAGCTGTTTTTGTTTTTTCATGTTCCTCGGCCTCCAGCAAATCCATAGACATATACAACATAGCTGCAAAGTTATATTTCAATTTTTGTGCGCATTGCAAATTAGCCAAATAAATGTGTTTGTGCAAACCCTAGTTTGATTCCGGAATAGGGCAAAAATTTAATTGTCGATGTTTACTGCTAAGACCCAGTTTATATAGCTGCGTGTCAACGTGAAATCTTCCCGCTGGTAGAAAACACCAAACAAATGGGGTAAGGTGTTGCGCCCTGTTTACCAAAGGTCTCCCAACTCATATCCTTTTAGCTGGTACGTCATGGAAAGCCATAGTTCCACTGCGCTGTGGTGTCAGAGTATATACATCCAAATGATTTTGTATTTTTACGACGTCCTTGATATGAAACAAAATCATAGGCCCTGAAATCGTACAGAAGTATCGGGAATTAGTAATATATAGGTGTCAAGGAAAGAACAAATGAAAGTTGGAAAATAAGCTCTTAAGTCAATTTTAAGTATATTTTGTCTAATAAACTTTCGAGATTTCAAAAGGCTTAACGGTAATGAGCACTCAAAAGTTAGTTTGAAAAAACACTTTCTACGCAATCATTTGAATTTCAGAAACATATAACACTCCAGAAACATGTACATTTTTATTATTTACAAAAGAAATGAATCTAGTTTTTCACAACGAAAAATTTACACAGAAATAAAAAAGCACCCAATTTTCACAATTCAGTTGCTTTCTTATTTCTGTGTTCACTTTTCTTATACTATATTTACTTCTTTTGTAAATAATCAATTGACACCCTGTGTACTATATTTATAGGTTTACGAATTATAAGTTAGTCTTCCGCTGCACTTAAAACATATTTTTAAATATAAATTTATTTACATTTCATATATTTGACAATTTGTTTATAATTTTAATATTTCCTGCCATCCTCGTGTATCACTTCTTTCCCATTCTTTTACGTTCTGTTTGTAACGTTTACCTTTCTTCGGATCCATCCGATGGTTGCTCTTCTACCCTTCTTCTGTATGGGTAAGCATTTGGACCTGCCGTGGGCTTCTGATTTCACTCCCCTTCACTCTCATCTTCCTGCTCTACCTTTTGTTTCGAAAGAAGCGAAATTTATATGATTTAAAGATAGAATATTGAAAGATAAATTCCGTTAAGAAATAACTCTCTCGAATTAATACAGGGTAAGACAAATTAAAAAAAAAATCGTACATTTTAAAATTCAGAGGTGTTATTGAGCAATTTAGCAGTGCCATGTCATTAAACAAACTTTGCTCAATTTGAGTAAACATTTAGTGATTTTTTGTTTTAATAAAAAACTATTTGCGTTTTTGTGTTGAAATTGTCAGGGCTTCACTTAAAAATACACGAAAATAACTCATATTAAAAAAAACTACTTGATATTATTTGAAGTTCGAATATTAGAGGGCAGATTTTTTTAAAAAAATCTTATGTTCAGTACACTAGTTGTAGAAGGCAGTCGGAGACTTACGCAAATTTGAAAATTCAGGTTTTGATGAATACCGAACATAAGCTATTTGTATGAACGTCCTCTGCTCTGACAACAATTTAAAGTAAAAATCTGAAACCTTCTTGAGAGAATTTGGAAGAGCACTTCGTGCGTCATACAAAGTATCCCTAAATATTAAGATATCGGTGCAAAATTCAAGAGCTGTGGCACTAGCGAATTCGACCAGAAATGTAAAATTTGGTGAAAATTATTTCAAACGTTTAGACGCTAGCATTGTTCACGGACGGACGCATGGACGAATGTGGTGATGAATGGTAGGACGAGTGGACGGGAGAATGGGCAGATGCGTGGAGGAACACACTTTTTGAGAAAAAGCACTTTTAGGGTACATTTAACTTCCAATAAGTGTAATGAAAAGGAAAAAAACTACGAGTAAGAGAAAGAAAAAATATATATTTTCTTAATTATTGTTGCCATAAATCAGACGCGGATTTCGTGCGTAGTATTTAGGCTGCCAATATTATGAGACGCGTTTTACATGCCGTTAATGCAAAAGACAATTTTTTTTCGAAGTTCACTTTTCACATTAATGACTGCTTTTCTAGTAAATAGAAAATCAATGATTTTAGGGAAAAGTAATTCTTAAATAACACGAGGAATTGGAATATCATTTAAAACCAAACTAATTCTTTATTTCTTGTTTAATGATTTCCTTATCTACGACCAAGAATGCAAATCATTGATAAAAAGTTATAAGGCGGGCTAGAATAATGGAAAAATCAAGATATATTGAAGGCGGAGAGTGCAGAGTCACCATTTGGCCTGGATGATTTCGAAGCCATTTCTAACCAGATTGAGAGTAAAAGATACAGAGGAGTAATACCTACTCCGAAACAGACAATTATAGTAATACTATTATGCAGTCAAAAATTTCGGGATAAAGTAGAGTAGCAACGTTCCCCTTTCTCCATCCCGACGCTTGGACAAAGGGTTCAAAATATTCGCATTAGCCTTGCTTTTGTTTGAGAAATGCAATGAATTGTAAACTTATAAAACTAAGGCATTAAAACAAATACTTTCGTACTTCGGCATTGTTATGCCAAAGTTATGTTTTCTGAAGGCGCAGAGGAAAATCAAAAGAACAGCAATAATTCGCTTTTCTGATAGTCTCATGACTCTTTCGCACAGTCGCGCCATCACTCTTCTCGATAAAATACTAGTTCTAGAACTGAAAGTCTCCAAATCAGTGGGTTTTAAAACCAAATTCCCCTGTGCCCCGCAGTTCCAATTTGCTCCACCTTCCCCTAAATATTCGGCCAGTTTAGATGAATTTCCGGATTTAGTGTTCAAGACTTGTGCACCGGCCATTTTAACTCTCGTGAACTCTCGAGAATTTAATTAAGTATTATTCACCTATGAATTTCCAGATTTTTTCGAAATAGCTATTGATAGATTGCTCTTGAAAAGGGCAACAAAAATGAAAATATGTTTTTTTTGTCAGTTTTCTCAAAATATTAGTGTTTTTAAATACGCGAATGCTAGTCTTTCTCAGTAAATCTGAAGCGTTTTCAGATTGCCAATACAGGTCTGGAAAAGAAAAATCTGGGGCAAGAGACACATTTTCTTTTCTTAGAGATCATCAATGGAAAGTACGTATTGGTGTCTTTTGAAAGCGTTTGACGTCATTGACTGTCTCCTCCTCCTCCTTCTTCGTCTTCTTCTTCTTCTTCTTCTTCTTCTTCTTCTTCTTCTTCTTCTTCTTCTTCTACTACTTATTCTTCTCCATCATCATCTTCTTGTTCTACACTTTGGATTAGGTTTGAACTTGTTCCGTTTCACGAGTTTTCTTTCCGTCATTTTTGGTTCTGCCACGTCTTTTCTTTCATGGATTAGAGCTAATTGAGGTAGTTTTGAATTATCTATTTTTCTTTCCTGATAGACGAGTATTCTTTATGGTAACGTAACAGTAACAGTTGTACTAATAAACAATATGTTTTACCATATCAAATTTTAATATTCGTTTCTTAACAAAAATTAACGGAAAACGGTGACAAAACTATGACAAAACTATTTTAATATTTTTTTTCCATTTCTAATATCAATTGCACACTTCAAAGAGAATGAACGATGTGACATTGACAGATAGAACAACATTTTTTCATTTCTCCATTCGTCATCTCAAATGATACATACTTTTAATAAACTGAAAATAATATTATGGCCATTATGATACTCGTTCAGAATTCTTTCAAATTCAGCCAGCATACTGCTCGTGATGTATATTTCGGGTATATTCATTCCCGTCTTAGATATGGCACATTACTCTGGAGAAACACATTTTATAACTTCAGACTTTTAGATTACAGAACAGAAGTGAACGAATAATAGCCAAGTCCTATCCGCTTGATTCTTGTTGGGCTCCTTCAATTGAAGCGAGAAAATTTTCCATTGTCTTGTCTCTTGATTTACGAGTAAGTGTTTTTTTAAACAATGATATACTCAAAGGTGAGAACATTCAACACATATGTCTGTAATAACAGAGTCGATTACAACACGAATCTGTAAAAATACTTCCAACCAGCAATTTTGTTTCTTGGTCGCTCTTAACACCGTAAGTGCGTCGGAGAACGGCAAACTTCCGACAGAAAAATTCTTATTGTCGGGCACTGGTAACGAAAACGTAAATATATCGTGTTTATTTATATAGTAAATTACTTCCTTTAACAAGTGGTGTAGTCAAAATCCACATTTTGTGGGTCCTTGATACCGAAAATTCGGTTGGCGGCAATGCGTTTATCTCACTGTATGTGGTCAACGCTAGCGTCTTAACAGTTCATCATATTTTCACCACAATTTATATTCTCGGATCGATGTGAACGCACCCAAGTCGTTTGGAGAGTCAATCGGATATTTTCTCTTTAGAATTCTTTACATGAAATCTCAAAATTTTCTGAAACACGTCTCCATATTCTTTGATGGCACTTGATTATTTGATGACATTTTTGATGTCCATGGATAGCGTAAAATATGCTTAAGAGAATTGTGCAGGTCTCATGTTCGTTAAAATACCTAATTATTCGGAATTGGCAAAGTTCAATTTCTGGGGAGACGTCTTCCTACAACTACAATACTGAAGATAGTGTTTTTTTCCTTTAATGTATCTGTTCTTTAAAGTCAGATCTTGAAATAAGGTCATGTTCAATTTTTTGAAAATATGAGGGGCTTTCATGGAATTTTGCGGAAAATAAAGGCAATTTTTAAAATTTTTACACCATTTTTTTCTAAAAAACCACACCATTTTAAAAACATTTTCTTCTCCTCATATGTATAAAAAGTCGGTAAAATTATTGGTGCAGACTCCTTATTTTCGAAAATTGCAAAATACATTTTGAAACAACAATATCAAAGGAAGTGATTTTTGCTTTTAAGTCCATTCAAAAAATCAGCTTACATTGTTTGGAAACAACTGTTTTTAGACAATTACATTCTGTAGCGTGGGTGGAACGCTCAAGGAGTGTTATCTCAGGGCCTGATTTGGAGTCTCGGTATGAACTGTTGTAGCACTACTCATTTTCTCTGTCTTGGGATTCGACCTCAGCTTCTAATTCGTACGCCATTCACGTAACCCTTTTCCAACAGCATCCCAGCAAAAGTTAATCATCACAACAATTTAAAAAACATAAACATTAAGATTTGCAATTTTCAAAAATTCAGACATTTTCATTAATAATGAATTTACCGGAATTGAGAAGAAAATTTCGATTAGTTGTTAACGAAAGAGTTCAATATATTACATTTAGTTTAGCAAAACTAGCGCGAAAATTCAATCATCCGAATTGTTAGTTTTTTCAATTTCGTGAAATACAAATAAATTGAAATACACTTAAAATGGGACTTGTTCCAATTTTAAGTGACTATTGTTCTGCTAGGGGAAAATTTAAAAAAAATAAGTTGGAGTTGTTTTTGAGCAAAAAAAGGGTCTTTCCTTGAAACACAAATGACAATAAAATTATTCGCGTGTTGATGCGTTATCAATAAATTACTTCAAATATATCTATTTAAGTAATGTTTATTCACTCACAGTACAGTTACTTACACACATTGTTGTGACAATATGCAACTAATTGTTTTCATTGTTTTCCACTGGCAGATTTTCGTTTGTTATTGTTCGTGTTTTTTTGTATCTATAAAACTTACGTTCCACTTCACAAGAAGTTAAGATGCAGAATTTAAATGTAGTCATTTCTGCAGAATAACCTTGCAGTTCCTTGTCAGATATTCCAGTGAGTACTTTACTTACATCATGAATAAATTTATTTCCCGTGATTTCTGGCTTCTGCTTTTTCAATATTTGTTGCTGCAGTTTGTCCAGTGACTCCTAGTTTAACCTGTTTTGTAAAATTTTCAAAGCTACCGAACGTGGCATTCTTCTTTCTTCCAACTTGGTGATTGTCATGTTCAAAGTTTGAAAATGAACTTTAATAAATTCCAACTTGAGAGCCATCCAGAGACCATCGACATTGCATGCTTCTAAAGCAGCCGGTATACTTTCAGCTTCTCCTTTGTCCAGTTTATACCGTACTTCACCTCCTGCAAATAGTTGCAGTAGAACACCGCAGTTTTAATTCAACTTCCCCAGCGAGTAAGAATAGGCACTTGTGGTAGGCGCTGACCTGGTAGCACCTGTGTGAGCTGTCTGCCACGTGACGAAGCCTTCACAAATACCTTCTTGACGGTGAAAATCAGCATTTACTTCTGAAAACTCATGTATCTATTTTTCTACTCTATGCAATCCGAGAACTAGACATGCAATGTGAACGAATTTTTGGTAGAATACTCTCAAAGCTTCAGCTGGCTTGATCTGATATGCCGCAGCATCAGTTATTAAAACTGCAAGCTTCGGTCGTTGTATGTCGTGAACAACTCTGGTCGTAGTCGAATGATTTGTTTGTTTGCGAACTTTGGACATAATCAGATGAGGATTCTCTGGCTCACTAGACCAAAGTTATCCTTGCAACATTTGCAATGTATCTGCCACATGAGTCAGTTGTCTCGCTGATAGATAATCAAATGTCGTAATCACCGATGTCCTCTGTAATCTCTTGCATTATTTCATTGTACAGAGGTATAAAATATCCCTTTCTTAAGGCAGATTCATCAGGAATATTACTCTGGCAGTACTACTCCAGGAAATTTATAAACTGCTGATGATTCATTTTTTTAACGGATTATTACCAAAAAACGAGGGCCTTGCACCTGTCACTTCAGAATACTTGCTGCTGCTCTACTCCTTTGTTGCGAGAAATGTCTGCCAGAGTTACTTGTTCCTTTTATATTCTCTTAAAACAATTTCTCACATGTGTCTTGATGTGCTGCATAATTTGGAGTTTTTTTGCACAAGAAATGTAGAATTAGTGTAAAATATGCAATATGAGTCGTTTCCAATTGAAAAAAATTCAATGAAAATTATGTTCCTCAGGATTTATATACATTCCACTTACATGTTTATTACATGCTTGAAATAAAATAACTTTGCCGTCAGTTGACAGAGGAGCGTTCTCTTGAAATCAATTTTCGAAGCAAAACGCTTATCTAAGGTTTGTTCTTCCCTGCCATGGTGCAACTCTACTGAAACCGCCAGCATTACTCTAAACACTGCACTTTAAATGCGATGAAACGAATTAACAATTAATTGACGAATTTTATGTCCTCTTCAGCTAGACTATTCCTCCAAATTAACGACTGTGTTCTCCATCCTTCCC
Organism: Gryllus bimaculatus; assembly: GCA_017312745.1. NCBI lineage: Eukaryota > Metazoa > Arthropoda > Insecta > Orthoptera > Gryllidae > Gryllus > Gryllus bimaculatus. Next base: position 21,243,855 of record BOPP01000002.1, read on the forward strand.
GTAAACGTATCGCAGCGTAGCAGGTGGTGCTTCTCCAGACGCAGCAAATATCAGCGTATGTAATCGAAGTCGACAAGCAGCCGCTGAGCAAAGCTGTTTCTTAGAATTTCTGTTTCTGACCAACGTTGTTAGTGATACTCCGGAATTGAAAAACTTCTTAGCTTAGAAGTCAGCTGTCAGGAGAAAAGTCAACCGATAGTCTTAAGAGGGTCAATATAAGCATCAATATACAAACGTCAAAATATGTATCAATATACACGAATTACCTATATATGCACCTTTTGCCAACACATGCCAAAACATGCACATTAAAATTTCATATATTCCTTCCTTATGGTCTGAATCATATTTTCTTGCAAAAAGCATATTGCTTGATTGCGAGGAATACAATATGTAAATATGGTAAAATCCGCCCTCTATTTAAAAAGGTCAATGAATGAATATTTTATTAAAAAAATACTTCACAAATAATGCAATAATACTGTATACGGTCATGCATCTGAAGTGGTCTAGTGCAACCTGCACAACCATCTCGAATTTTGATGAACTTTTGTACACCGAGATACATATGTCTCAAAGCAACTTTCGTAGAGTTGTAGCTTTATAGCATAGAAATAGTGAGATATACCGGTTTGTTTTATCTTATGCAGCGTCGTTAAAAGGAACGACTACAATATTTTCGCTACTTTGGGATACCCTTCTTTGGTATTTCCATCCCCACTATTGCTAAAACTGAATTAACTTGTACAAAATATTTTGCTTTTTTAATGAATCTAATCACGTTATTCCTTTCATTAACACACCTTAGATATCATGCATCCAATAGAAACCAACAAACATAGATAATGTTAAAAAATCCAATGATAAACATTGAATAGTTTCCTTAATATTTAAGAGAGAAAAGTGAAACTTATGTAATCACATATGAACATTATTTCTTAATGCATATTTTCATCCTCAAATCTCCTAGTTTTTTTTTCATAAAGTAAATTTAAAATAATTCTTTTGGCAAAATACTCAAAACGTGATATTTTCAGCCTTCTTTTACAGAAGACATTTAGAAATTATATCACACCACTCTCATTAAAAAGAAGATTTGAAGCTTCAAAAAATATATGTGATATATTTTTATAGTATATCTTAAAATATGAAAACATATTTTAAGCATACTTCGTCTAATGAACTACTTGGATATGTCGAATGGCTAAAGCACTGTAAACACTCTAGAAACCTGTAAATTGTTTATTATTTACAAAAGAAATGAATATATTTATTCAGAAAGAAACACTAACCAAGAAATAAAAAAGCAGTCGATTTGTGTAAATTGGGTATTCTTTTATCAGTGCTAATTTTTTCTGAACAAATATAATCATTTCCTATGCAAATAATAAACAATTTTTGTGTTTCGAAAGTGTTTCTGTGCTTCTTCAATTCAAATTTTTGCCCAATAATCATTTTTTTAAACTTCCTTTGAGTAGTTATTGTGGCTCAAGTATTCAGAATAGATAAGTAGTTTGGACAAAATAAGCTTAAATTGTCTTAAGAGCTTATTTTCGATGTTTCGCACACACACTTCAACAATTTTCCCCTTATTGGTGTTCTCCGGGGTGACATTGCGTTGCGATTGTTAGACAACACGCCATGCTCATCCGGTCGCTTTTTCATGCTCGGCATACGTCTCCTCAAGATCGTGATTAATTAGTAATTCTAGCCGCGTCAGTTGCTATTAGACCAGTCCTAAGCTTCCGACACGTGTAATAGTGTAGTGCATGTAAGTGTAAATGTGTGTAAGTAAGGGGTGAGGATAGATCATGGAAAAGGAAGGAAATAGCGCGTGCAGTCCGTGACCCGTCAGTTAGGGTACTGTTCTGGCATTATTGTGATGTTGATCGGAGAAACCACGGAAAACTACCTACAGAGCGGCTGGCCGCGAGAAATCTCCTCCCTAGAGCAGCTGAATCCGACAGCTAACCTTCCAGTTCGAGACATTGAACTGATATCAATTGATGCCCTGAACACCCTATGCCGGTCCCTCCTCGTCCGACTCCCGTGCCCCTACAAATACGACGCATAGCATTTCTTGTTACAACATTTCTAATAACACTTTCTGTTGTAACAAAATTTGGGATAATATTTTGGGATCGCAAACTCACTATGTAGTTTCACGTTTTCTCAAAGTGTTTGAGCAAAACTTATGAAATGCATTCATTCCAATGGAACATTCCACCTAATATTCTTTAATACAATTAGTTTATTTACACATTATTTCTTTTTCACCTTACTTCGCAAGAAGAGAAAATATTTTAATAGTGCATTGGAAATCAGCAATTTTCTTTCAGAAAAAAACTATTGCGACTCCCTGATAACGAAAAAGTAGAAAATTACGTCTTTTAACATGTTTATTCATGTTTTGTGTCTTTAACACCTAAAAATTGATTGACGGCAAACGTCTGTCCGTCCGTCCATATGTACGCCCTCCCGTACGTACGTTTAACTCTTCTCTTTCTGTCTCGGTTTGCCTTTCTGCCATCCGTTCGTTCGTTCGTTCGTTCGTTCGTTCGTGCGTTCGTTCATTCGTTCGTTCGTTTGTACGTTCGTTCGTACGTCCATCCGTCCGTCCGTCCGTCCGTCCGTCCGTTCGTCCGTCCGTTCGTCCGTCCGTTCGACGGTCCGCCCGTCCACCCGTCCGCCCGTCCCCCGCCCGTCCGTCTGGCCGTTCGTTCTTTCGAATTTTGTTCTCGGCGTAAAGAACGCTTAATATAATGACGCTGGTCTCATTTTTCATTGAAATCCCTGATTTTCGGAAATTGTAAAAACAACATTTTTTCAGTGTCTTCTCACCACCACAACATGGGGGTATTTTATTCCTTAATGAAATCTGTTCTTCAACGATCCATCATGAAATAACGTTCCGTACAATTTATTGAAATTGTGTTTTTTTGCGAGATTGTGCGTCAAATATAGGCAATTTTAAACAATTATTTTCTCAAAAGTTGCTCCAAATTTGTTTCTAAATTTTCTTCTCGTATGTATCAGAAGACAGTACAAAATTGGTTTTGGTCCCACTTTAGGCAAACGCACTGCATTTTCAAAAATTGCAAAAACATTTCATTTCAAAAGATCAAAATAGAAGATTGTTCTGTCCTAAATGAAGTATGTTTAAAAAAAGCAGATCTGTAAAGTAGGTTATACACAATGTTCTTTGGAAATACACATAGTTTGCATCTCATTGACATTTGAATTTAATTCAATTTAAAAAAATCTTCAAATCGGCTTCAAATATTTTCTTTAAATTTTTCCAATAGTGAAGCAAACTATTCTAAAAATGACGCACATTTCATTGTTGTTGAACTTTCTGAATTATATAAAAATTACAAAAGTTAAAAATAAAGCGCCAAGTGTGTTGTAGTTTTACTTGAAAATATGTGGTGCCCCCCATAAGAAAGTGTCACTCTAGGTAATTGTCAATCTGTTTTATACATCTATTCTGCTGACAAAGGGATGAAATGAATAATATTTGCAATTCAGAAAATTTCATGTCGTCTAAAATTTACGTACCCATCGGAGGGGAGGGATAAGGACCCTCAAGGTAGCTTTCTTCTTCTTATATCTCTATAATGTTACAACATTAGGACTTTTATTATTTGAACCGTAGTTATCGCTGAGTTATAGGTGCATATTTGAACTCTCTTCTGATGATTGTAAACAATTCGAATCACTTCCCACGACTAATTGGTGCGCGGAAACTCCGGCGTTCTTTCACAACCAGGCCTCCCTATAAATACCTTCCAATTTTATTTTAGTATTTGTCGATGTAGAGAACGCTTGTATATTTGGAGCAACGTATTGAATAAAGAACTAATTTGTTTCTAAATAACGAGGCCATCTTTATTCTCGCGGAAAGGTTTAGAAGAACAGGAAATCATCAAAATAGTTATCCCCTTTCAATAGATTAAAAATGAAACTTTTTTAACACAAACTTGAACTTGATTGTAATACATTGCTCAATTCATAAATTCTTAATAAACTTAGCATACATATTGCAATTTACAAAAACTTACAATAATACGAAAATATAAAAAATAATAAAATACAAATTCTGATAATTTATCACAATGATATTTATATATCTCAGCAACAGTACATTGGAATGTTATTAACCAAACATTTTTTATATGCAGGAGGTACGTAAAATACTAGTAGATCGAGTCTATGGCATCAATCAGCACCCACATCAAAGTACATATTAATTTTGGTGAGTAGAATAATTTTTGCATAAAGACTTATTGACAAACAAATTACATTTCATTTAAAGACGGTGACAAGTTTGAGAAATTTCTAACCGTTAAAATTAAAAGCTAGCTAAAACTCTTGAAAAATATTTCTCGTTCATTCTTCATCGGCCCCTTACCATGAAATAGTCTCAGCTATGCCTGATGACTTCGAACTGGACATTTTCAGTGGCGTCCAATTCGCTCTTAAAATATATTTTTGGTGTTAGCGACAATTTTAAATAATACATGGTACTTTACTTAAAATTTCATAAATTACCCTCTTTTGACTGAATTTCGATACAAGGGCTTGAGGTACACCTCTGTAAAAGAATTTGAGCACAGGAAGAGCATGCATGCTCCTGCACACGATTCCGGAAAGTAATTTCGTAAGTCTACTTGAAAATATCTTTCTTAACATTGTCTTCCTAATTTTTTAAGGTAATATTCAGGAACATACTTTCAGTTTTTCAGATTAGCCAATGACACAGATCTGTGTTAATCATTTCTTTTAATTCAATGAAAAAAATATTTAATTTTATCCAACCATTGTGTTTTTCAGCACATCTTTGCAAATATGTGGATAACTTAATAATGAATTACAAATACGTGAATGTCACCAAATATTCTGAATATATTGTTATTATTTAACTTTTTATTTTTTATTAATAATATGACTATATGAATCATTAACAGTCCAAAAATAAAAACATGGCCATGTAACATTTTAGTGCAATTGTCGTAATGCGATCGAAAACGGAAAAAAGGCCAGTGCTTCTCAGACATTCTCATATTTTCTTGAACCTACTGTAGAAGAATGTTGAAACTGTGTATTTTCATTTGAAAAATATGCCGGAAATCTACATAAATAATAGCGAGATTAAATGACGTGTGACGGTGAACTCCTTTTGGAAAGGTCAACTGATTTCAATTTTGGTTGTTTTGGAGGGGTGCATAGTCCAAGAATCTTATCAGGTCACTTTGATGGTAGTTCACCAATAGTAGGTGATCATTTTTAATGTTGATTATCAAAATGCGATCACTGACCACTGATTCCTAGATGTCCCTATGATATTTTAGACGGCTTTCGTAATTTTTGAGACGTGTGATGACCATTACCACATTGTTCTCCCTTCGATGTAAGCTATAGATTAATATTATTTTCGAGTTTTAAATCTGAAGCAAGTGCAAAGACAAATGTGCTATAAAACGAAATTCACTTAAGATAGTATTATCAGCACTCGTATGATTTGGAATTGTATTTCCTGAGCAAGTCCTCATATTTGAATGTTAGTAACAAAATAAAATAATACACATAAATTCAATAAAATCCACAAATATTAAATGAGTTATATTGCAAAAGAGATCTCAAGGAACGAAATAATTATTATGTATTACTTTCTTGAAAATATGTCGTTTGAAATTATATAACAAACTATTTCTTTTAACTACGTATTTGTGATTATGTCATCATCGTTTCGACTATTATTAAAAAGTATTTTATTATAAAATTAAAATTGTTCTACTCATGCAAGGCACATATTACGATGACATAGCCGAAATATGGGTTAGAACTTGTTTCCTTTATGGGTGTTTCGAATTATTTGAGCAGATGTTTAATATAAAAATGAACGTTTTAAATAGACTTGGAGTTTTTCATTTGAAATAAATTTACAATAAGATGTATCAAATTCTACACACACGCGCGCGCGCACACACAATTCTAAAACTTAACAAACACGATAGAGTTCACTAAATTATTTTTCTTAGTTTACTTAAACTTATTGTTTTGTTATTATTTAATATTTTGGACTTATGAGCTATTTAGTCTTTAATTTTTATGACCAAAATTTTCTTATGGCGACAGCTAGACCTCGAAATTAAAGAGTTTGTGCATCACAATAGTCATGGATGTTTTCCATTTGCGATCGTGAGGAGGAAAGCAATATTATATCACGTACCTCAAAACAAATGATTCTTCACTGCACAATTTACAATTGCTCAATAATTGTGTAAAACCTCAAGCATGTCTCCAATCTGAAGAGCAAGAAACACGATATCACGAACAATAAACAATATGATTATAAGTAATTACTAATTTATTATCAAAAGAGTAAAATCATTTGGGGCGTATGTGACGAAAGTAGTCTATAATATTTTACAAAAATATTGTAATAAATATTAGTGATTAAAAGTATAGTCTATATACCGAGAAGAATGTTTAAGTATACTCTTATTATAATATTAAGTTCTTAAAATCGAAATATTGTGATATTTTAAAAATCTGTTAATATTTAATGTACAAATTCACATACACGTAGTAGAACAATGCCACCACAAAGAGAAAAACGACTTTTGTGCTTACTTGGAACAGTTTTTACTAGCACGTAGAAGAAAATGTTGAAGCAATTATTTTTCTTATATCGACAGATTTGGGTATTTTTTGGTGCTTAACTAATTTGACGTTTCCAGATATATTACACTTTTACTCAGAAATTATAAAAATTACATTAAAATTGGCCATTGTATTAATTAATTATAAATCCAATTCTATATTTTCTGTTTGTCGAAATTCTCTCTTTTATTGAAGTAATCGAAAATGAAACGAAGGGAAAAAGAGAAAATAATGCAAAGAATGACTTTAATAATTCAAAGATGAAAATGTATTTTTCCTCGTCGTTATAAAGGCTGTTGGCTAAAATTTTCTAATATAATCTTCTTGGAAATTTTAGTTTTAAGTATGTTGTTTACTAATGATTTGAAAAAAATCAATGTCAATGATTAATCTATTTGTTTTAAGGAAGAGAAATATTTACCTTTTTGGTTTCAGAAAAATGTATTTTCTACACAATTCTTAATATTTGCATATTTTTTTCTTTTGAATAATATTAAATGCTGAGAGAATAATTTAAATATACGTTAATATTTCACACAGCAATGTCAGTAATAAGCAATATTTTCTTTAGTTCACTATAAACTATCTATATTTAATTTCTTTTGTAATGAAGAATTAACAGTAATGTCCATATGACTTAAATTTGTTTGGTTTGCCATAAAACCCGTTTATTCATCAAATTGGTTCAATGATCAATTAACATTGATTGCACTGATGAAAACAATGATCGAATTGGCACATTGATCCTAAATTACAACAAAGCAGTCTCTTCAAAGAGCGAAAATTCTCTCTACGAGTGAAGATGATCTGTCTACTGAGTTTTGTTATAAAGAATTTACATTGTATATTAAACAGTACGTGTAAATATAATACTAGTTATTTAATTTTTTAATGAAATCCTTAACTACATAGTTCAAAGAATCTAAGCTGCAATCGAAAGGGACAACGCCCATAACAAAAAAATACCTATGACCAAGAATATAAGAAAAAATAACATTTGGCAGAACTGGCACAACTAATGCAATGTACTGAAGATATAGATATAGAAACAAAATTAATTTCTATGCCATCTTTTTATGGCATGGATACTTGCTCGTCAATGAAATTGGAAGTCTGTAGAAGTACCAGCGGGATGTGCATATGTGCATTAGCTTGTATCTTGCTTCAGAAGCAGCTTTCAGTTAATCCATGTACTACAGCCACTGGTCGTCGTTGCAATACTTATCAAAGAAAATCGATATCGGAAAGGTGGAGCAGAAATCGCACCGGCGGGGGAATTTCTCCGCCACCCACTGCCACCGCCACCATCACCACCGCACCGCCACGATGCGCTATGCCTCTCGCGCAGATTCAGTTCGCGACTGGAGGCGGCAGCGGCGGCGCCGGGTGCGAAATCCGGCTGCGGACATCGGCGGCGTCGGCGGCATCGGCGGCGTCGTGGGGCACGCCTCATCCGGGGCGCGGGGGGGCGGAGCGTGTGAGACGGGGCGGGGCGCGAGGCAGCGGCAGATGTTTTGCGAAATGTTGCACATAATAGCGCGCTGCCAAAATCCGCAAGCGGACACGGCAGCGCTTTTTGTGAGTGGCCGCGGAGTGGCAAGACAACATTATGCGGAGGAGACGCAAGGGCGGCGGCGTCTGCGGGACGAGAGAGCGGAGAGAGGCCCCGATGAAAGGCAGAGGAGGGAAATGGCACGTCCTGCCAGCGAAAAAAAATGTTGCTCCCTTCATCGAGACAAGTTCTTCTGGTGGCGCGGGGCGCAGAAAGTCGCGGAGAGGAGAGCGCGGGCCGGGGGTCGCGGGCGGGCGCGAGAGAGGTTCAACCGGTCCGTCGGAGGGTGCCTCCCTCTCGCGAAGCGGCCGCTGCGGGCGCCAGCGGCGGCGTCCGTGGCGAATCCCGGCGGCGGATTTGCAAGCTGCGCCTCCGCCACCGCCGCCGCTGCCACCGCCGCCGCCGGCTTCTTTGTCCGGCCCCCCTTGCGCGGAGGTCCGGGCGTCCGCGCCCCTCCCGCGCGAACCCCCGCAACGCCTGCGAATTTGCGCCATTTGTCAGCCCGATCGGAGGCGTCTCGCGGCCGCCGCTGCAGATATTTCTCGCGGGAGCGTGCCGGCGCGGCGGCGGCGGCGGCGGCGCGGCGTTAGATGGTAGTGGTGGATGGGGAGTGCTGCGCCGGAGGCTGTGGCCCCCTTTCGCGTACCCTCGAACGCTCAGCGCTGGCTGGTTGTGCGCGGCAGGCGCGCGCAGTGCCTGCGTGCGCAGTCGGCCGCCCTCTGCTTAAATGTTGATTAACGCGCCGACCTGCGATTAACCGTTATCGGGCGCACCCCCGCGCAATCGATCGCAGCGCCCCCTCGGCGTTTCCGGTGCGCGTAAGACGTGAAGCGGCGGCGGCGGCGCTGCGTAGTCGCGCGGCGCGCCACCTCCCCCGCCTTTCTCTCTCCGCCGCCCCTCTCTCCCCCCTCCCCCTGCCGCCCCTCACACCATTTCGCCTCCTACCGGCCACGGAGCGCCTGCGCTCGCTCTCTCCCCGCTCACCCGCCTCTCCTGCCGAGTTATACCAAAATGTTCTTCCCTGCACCGCGCGGTACCGAGTCGATTTACTGGCGCGCAAACGGGGCAGGGGAGAAGAAGTGCGCGGGGTGGGGAAGGGGCGGGCGGGAGCGGACGGGGACGAGGCGAGAGCTGCGAGCGCCCGACAGAGACGGCGGAAGCGGGGGCCGGGGGAGGCGAGGAGCTGCGCCCGGGAGAGGCGCGCAGGGTTGGGGGAGTAGGGAAAGTCGCCATTACTATTATCAGAGCCCTTTGCTCCGCTGCTGGTGAGAAGCGATGGGCGTATGTCGGACGGCCGTGGGGGTGGAGCTGGAAGCGCGGGGCGGCGTCGCAACGGCGGTGCGGTCGGCACCAGCGCTAGGTCCGTGCGAGCTGAGTCTGCAATTCCATATATCAAGCCTGGACCTGGAGCACTTTCTGGCCTGCCAATGCCTGCCCTCATGGAAAATTCACAATTGTACAGAAACTCTCACTATCGTCGTATTCTCTTTCGCAGGCCGAGGAGAAGGGGGCTAGGGAGTGGAAGGAGAGCTACGCGTCTTCTTCGGTCCCAGGTGAGCCTGGCTTTCTCCCACAGACTTTCGCCGGGCACGAACCGTGCTCATTGATCGCGGCTCCCGCTCCCGCTACCCCACCACCCCCGCCCTGCGTCCCTTCTCGCGCCTCAGCCCCGCCCCGCCCCCCGCCCCGCCGCCGTCGCCTCTTGCCCGGCGGCGCCGTCGGACCGCCGCCCGCTCGCTCACCCGCTCGCCGGCCCTCTCGTCCGCCGAGCGACCGACCGACCGACCGCCGGCCCGCCGCCCCGCCGCCCGCCGCCCCACCACCCCGCCAGCCCGCTGCCCGCCCCAGTCAAATGCATATCAGCCCGTCCTCTTCTTTATTTTGGGTACTTTGCTGCCCCCCGCCCCCCGCCGCCCGCTGGCGCTGCGGCGCGGCCCTGATTCCCCGGATCTGATTTTCGGCGGTGTCGCAATTTTCTAGGGAGTCGAAATTTTTTCGAAAATGAGATGCGTAACGGTTACTGAAGTGCGCAGTACGTTTAAATTCGGTCGCGTTTTGGAGACGCAGCTGTTGGGCAGGATTGCGGCGATGAGAGACAGGTGCGCGGGTCAGCGCAGCACCGCTTGACGCCGCTGACGGTGTTGACGCCGCTGACGGCGCTGACGAGCCGGCGGCGCTTCGTGAAGGGAGACGCGATTCACCTCGTCGCGCAGGTCGCCTACGACGCAGGATAGGTATTAAATTCCACGTTTGTTGGCTTCACGGACCTCTTATCAGGTTTGAAAATATTTTTGGGGGTAGACGGTATTAAATTTCTTTCCAGAAAACTTTTTATAGTGGTTCTGGGAGCAAGGGTCTAGAGCGTTGATTTAGAGTAGACTGCTTAGCGTCTACTATTGTCTCTATTGTTTGTTGAGATTCTGATGACTTCATCTATATTGATCTCAGTAATTACATTCCATTTGAAATTATTTTTACAATGTCTGCAAAAAAGTATTAATCTTTAAACTATATTAATTTTTGTAAAATTAAGTAATTCCACATATTTATCGATTAAAATTAAAACCACAATTTGTGATGTCTGGAAACATTCAATTACAAGTAAATGAAAGGTCGGTGAATTGAAATCTATAATGTGTCGATTAGTAATTTGGTTTATGTACAATTTTATAGTATAATTCATTTAAGTATTCTTCACTCCATTTCTGATGACGAGATGATAAAAATAAAAAATTATCAGAAACAATATATTCATTCTTATAAGTTTCTATATGTTTATTAGGATCGTATAATACACAGTATTAAATTGCTATACATTGTAAGTGTATACATAGCAGATCGTCTACAAAAATGTGTGGTGAAATTGATTCTAATTGAATACCATGGTAACAAGAAAAAAATAAAGTGCGTACAATAAACATCCTAGTTATTAAAAATATTCACCAAGGTACATATTTTATGTTATTCCTGGAGTCTTAAAACGATAAAATCAAATATATTAATAAACAATAAAATAATAGTCCAATAGATTACGTTTGATATCTATATAATGATTTGTGGCTGTTTTCTGTGTTAAATATATTACACAGTAAACAAATAATAATATGTTAAATTGTTTAATATTTTTTAAGATAAATCAAAAATAAATGTTGAGTTGATATTTGTATAATTTCCCAAAGTTATTGACTGCCAAACCTGTAGTCCGTCATCAGTCGGTATCGACGCCTTATTGGTCGCGCTCACTTCGTCTTTCTTCCGCGTAGATCGGAACAGAACGAGACGGGTTCGTAAAGCCGACACGAAAGAAAGAATCGACATTTTCCCCAGAATCCTGCCTAATTAAGATGAAGCGCACGGAACAAATTTCGCGCGAGCAGGACAAAGCGTCCCCGAACGCTCCCCGAAATACGACGCGACCCGGACGTTTCCGAATCCTCGTCCCCACCCCGCCCCACCCGCCCCATCTCGCTCCAACTCGCCCGCCTCACCGGCCTCGCCGCGCCGCCCGCCTCGCCTCACCCCATCCCGGTCGTAAATCGAAGGAAATCAATCGGGGGCAGGAACGGTACCTGGCTCAACCCGCCGCCGCCACCTTGCCGGCTCCCTCCCCCACGCCCTCCGCTACCGCACCCTCCCCTTGCCGCCCCGCCGATCGCGCCCCGCCCGCCCCAACCTCCCCGCCCGGCCCCGCGCCGCCGCCACCGGGGTATTCCCGGCTGTCAGCATCTTCGCAACTCTTCACGCCCGTCGGCGGGCCAGAATCCTTCCACTTAACGTCGCCCGGCCCGGTGCGATTCAATGCCGTTTTTTCAGACCGGCGGCTGGCGTGGGCGTGCGGGATGGCGGGCGGGCGCTGGCGGCGGGCGGCGCGGGGTCGGGGCGGGCGTCGCGGCTCGCGGCCGGCAGGAGTGAGACGAGAACGCCGCTCGCCGACGGCGCAGGAGGAGCGAGGGTGGACGCGCGCTGCGAAGGCAAAGGCGAGGCCGTGCAGGGCGGAGCGGGACAGGGACAAGGGCGGGACCAGGGAACGCGCGCCGAGCCTGGCCACGCGGACCGACAGGTGTGAGGGTGGCAAGCAGAGCGGGCCGTCGCGGCGGCGGCAGAAGAGGAGGACCCGCGCACCCACGCGTTTCCACGGCTCCTATTGAATTACGCAATTGGCGGACGGGGTTCTCGAGGCGCCCGTGACGGGCGACGAAGGTCGTCATCTCGCCCCCCCACCCACACCCCCCCTCCCCTTCCCGCGGCCTCCAGCCACGCGCTCTTCCTGCCGCCACGCGCCGGAATCGGACGCCTGTCTGCGAAGTTTTTATAAATGCAGTTTTTGAATAAATGATATATATGACGTTGCGAGGGGAAGAAACCACACGAGCCTCTTGCCAATGATTTGAAAGAAAGGGAGAACTTAGGACGTAGTACGGGAAATGTTGGGCTCATAGAATGTACCACTCGGGGAAAGCATGGCGCAAATGTGTTCCTGCTGTCACTGGCCTGTTTCACACTTGCTGCTACGTGCTTTGATCCAAGTCGGAAATTCCAGAAACACGCAATTACTTGTCGCAGGATTTTTTGGTGCGTAACTTTTAAGGAAATTTATTTTGTATTTCGGTGGAATTTCTGCTATTCTCTTTTCCATTAGTTTCTCTTTTTAAAATTATATCAGGTCAAAAAACTGATTACTGAGAATTATTTTATACTGCTTAAGGTAAAATATTAAAATAAATTTACAAAATTTCTTTCAACTTTTTCTTTAACTTTGTGCTAAATTCAGAAAAGCTTGCCAATATAATTGCATAGTCCGGTTTTCATTAAAACCTCTGCTATCGCAAAAATTGCAATAGTATTTTCAACACCCTTCTACAATTACCAGACTAACACAAACTACTTGAAACCAATTTTTTCGTAGATTTTTCTCTACTAATCCATGAAAAACTGAAATTACGTTTGTAATTTTTTTATAAATCTAACGAATGAATGTAAAGTGCTAAAGAGTAGTTTGAGAATATATATTTCACACAAAACTCAAAGAATTTTAAAAAAATGGAATCACGTTTCACTGGGGTGTGAGCTACGTGATGCGATTTTTCGTACGTAAAACCACTGAGATTTGCACTGAGTCCATGTGGTTCTTACGTTTTCTCCTATAAACATGAATGTAAATGTACGAGAAACACATAGATAATTTGAATAGTTGAAATATAATTTTTACTATCCAGTTATTTATCGCGGTTTCTGAAGATTCCTGAAAACTAATTGCACCTAATCTCGCCCTGGGAGAATAGTAAGAATGCATGAGATAATTTGGAACACATCGGGTACAAGCATCCTTAGATTATAGAAACTATAAGCATTCTAATCTTTCTCTTTTTTCAATTTATTTATATATTGTCAATTGTTCTGACTACAGTGTCTTGTTTGTAGTTTTGGTTACCGCAATTTCTTTTGAGGTGGGTCACCTGGTGGGTTCCCTTCGAGACATGTCCCAACTTTTCAGGGCAAAGCCTTCCTTCTAATTTTTCATTTATCTATCCCAGAAAACCACGCTTCACCCTTAAATCGTGCTGTATTTTCTATATTATCGAGACAATATCGAAACTTGACACATAAATTTCAAATTTGCATTTTCATTTCGACTTCTAGTTTGGCGATATATTTAATTTCATGACCAAGACAAGAATTTAAATATATAGAATTTGTAAAAAATAAGGCGTTCTCTTGTATAAATTTCATTTTTTTTCCTTTTATGTCAGATCAGGGAAACTAGCGGTTCAACTATGGCACATCACTTGTTACCACAATTGATATATTGTCAGAGGCAAGAACTCTGTCAAAAGAAAATGTTTTAATTCCGCGATTAATATTTTGCTGCTGTGTCATGAAAAGAGAAACTATCGCAATATAAAGTATTCACATACATAAAACTTGTAGAAATTTATTAAGATTAAAAGAAATACTGAAATGGTGCAACAATGATTATGAACTATTACGTGCGATTATGAGGTTTAACTCAATTGTCTGATACCTACCATAATATTGATAAATTTAGATGAGATCTGACAGTAGATACAACATTTTTATTTGCTGAGATAGACCCTTGTTTTGCTTCTGGACATAAATGTATCTTCACTATGCGCACGTTTTGACCAACTCTCCTTTTGTTTGTAGTGGTAAGAGTAGAGGTAAGGGCGAGTTACTAATTTGTTAGCAATGCAGAAAAATCTTCTGTTTGTTTACGATTTGCTACTACGTTTTCTACAACTCGGGAACTAAAATGTCTAGTTTTTCAAATGTTTCTACTCTCGTGTTTTTTAAATTTTTATTTTTATTTACATAATTATCTTTAACTGTTACTCAGCGTATAACTATTTATAGTTAAAATAATGGAAATAGATTCTGGAAATCAAGAAAATGAGCTCAGAGACCTTCTCCCCCATACATTACATACAGTTTTTACTGTTTACTTAATTAAAATATCAAATACTATTGAATATATATTGAAGTATATTGATACAACATTCCGGTGACGGAGAAGAAAGTAGAAGTTCTATAACGATACATAATTTCTTATGTAGTTTTTAACGGTTAAGTAAAATATTCATAATAATTTTATTTGCAATATTGCCGTATTTCCATTTTTACCACGTAATAATCTACAGCCATTCAGGTTTCAAAATAACCTTTAACAAAAAATGCAGAGATGATTCTAAATTCTCAAAGTTTAGCAACTTTTCAACTGTTAAAAGTTTTAAATTAAGTTATATGGGACTTACACCATTAGTATAACCGTACGTTGCTCTGTTCGAGGGGAAACATTGAATAAAAATGTGTTTTCTTTGAAAAAGCACCAACATTAGTAGGCAACGATCTAGATCGCTACTCCACCGTTCACTTACACTTCCAATTCTTGGCATCTACTATTCAAACAAATGTTTACACTGCACGTTTGACATTACGAAACACTTTTTACGATGTAGTTCAAAGAATTTTCAAAAAATAGAGCTTACGTAATTTACGAAAGTTGTTACAATTTAAAAACTCGTACGTGATATTTAAAGATTTAATTATGATAAATTTATTTCATTTAGAAAAATCACTAGCTTCATTAATCTTGATCGAAGACGATTGGAAATAATTTAATATTCTCTAGTTTCGAAATTTGAATGATTCTAATAAAAGTTGGATAAATATAATATTTGCAAGCAAACTTTCCTTTAGCAAGACCAATAATTAAAACAGTGGGGCTGGAAGGTCACAGACTTTCTCTCATTGTTTTTAACTTTTGCATTTTTCAAAAATTCAGAATGTTCATCGAAAATGAGGCGTGCGACATTTTTTACGTCCTTTACTACATCGCAGAAAATTTCAAGAAAAACTTAGGATCTGCTGTTGAGAATAAATATCAATTTCGTTAATCTTAAGTAGACATTACGCGAAAAATATTCGTTTAAAAAATGTACGTGACCTAATAATACAATACCTAATTGTACAATACCCAGTTGCAGGATCTACATTTTTAAGAAAAAAATACTTGAGAAAAATCTCCATCATCAACATTGTACTATTGCAATTTTAATTTTTGGCAATTTTCCGAAAATTCATAATTCGCAGAAAAGAAGACCAGGACCTTTTTTACCATTCTTTGCGATATATGAGGAACAATTTTAAATAAGTATCTGCAGTAGTTTTTTGAGAAAATAATCGTTTAACTGTATTATAAAATTACCTGTATTTCACGCAAAATTTCTCGAAAACGACTCATATTTTTTTAAATATACATTACTATACTTTAAGATCTGTCTTGGAAGAAGAGATTTAATAAACGAAAAAAACTCCATCTTAATTGTAATATAAAAAAATTGTAGTTTTGTGGTTGTGGAAAGAAGTCGAAAAAATATTGAATATTTGCAATTTTCAAAAATTGAGAAAGTTAACCAAAATGAGAACTTGCCACTTCATAAACATTTTGACGCTGTCCGAAGAAAAGGTTAAATCATAAAATTTGAAGCTATTTTTTAGAATATTAGGAAAATAATGAAGTTTCATGTACAGTACTCCCCAAAATCAAAATATCCATTTTAAACTCGCCGGACATCGTGTTAGTTTATATCTAAAAGCAAATATATTTTTTGAAGACAATCGTCAAAACGGTTTAGGGGCTAGCTTTGACCACAAATAAACAAACGGAAGAACTCATTGAGAAGAAAATCCTGTGTTATGTGCAAACGCTGTTTGCTGTTCGGTGCAGGCGTGTTCTCGGATGGACAGACAGACAGATGTGCAGACGTTTTGAAGAAAAAAAAATAAATATCACTTTTTCAGAATGAGGGAGCCCAGAGAGTGTAATTGCATCAAATTAAGATCAATCTTATTTGTTGCGTTGATTAAGTTTGATTACACTACGGTATAATATGCAATAGCTCTTTTTTACACTTTTTTGTACATTGTGAAGGGGCCGTTTATAGTATTACTGAGACGTTTAGCATTCCAGAAGAACTCTTTCAGAAAAAAGCCTGTTCTGTTTTTAATTTTGCAATATACGTAGAAGAAATACTTTTATTTATTTATTAAAAACAAAAACTCGGAGTGACATGATACGAGGAGAAGTGTATTCTGCCCACGTTTTCTTAATTCTGGGATTCCTACTCTGGCTAGAGAAAGAAATGAGCGTTTTGGGCATTTTTGCAAGGGCAAATCAGCTATAGATTCGGGCTCTTATTCCTTATCGTGTCCTTCGCAAAATAATATACTTCCTGCCGCGAAAAACATGGAGAACGATACTTTGTATAAAAACATTTCCCACTGAACACAAGACGATGTGCACAATTAGTGAAGTTACATTTGTGACCCGAAGCCAATCAAGGGAACGTCTTAGCATTCGCTCAAAGATCTGGGAAACTGGACAAACAACTTGATCGAGATAGGGGTCACTGACCCAGAAGATGAGGTACATTACTTGCTACAAGTTGTTTAAAAGTATACAGACCAAAGGGTAATAAATGCATAATATATTGTTATAATTAATTTTACTTCCTCATTTGATGCTCAGTATTGTCTTTAATTGTATAGAATCAATTATACAGCAGAAAAGATTTTACTTAGGACTTAAGCTGGCGTATCGATTTTAATCGCTTAATGCCATCTGAAAATGTATAATAAGTAATGTATTGTGTGTGAATATTTGTGTTGTGAGCAGTTGATACTGTTATCCGATGAATATGTTTATTACCTCTAGTGTTTTAGTTATAGACATCGCAGTTTGCTGGATATATATTCCCACCCTTGAGTAGATCATTTTTTTACAAAAATCACCGATTCGAAAATCAAGAGACAAGGTAATTGTAAAATGCCTAGCTTAATAAAGAGAGGCTTACAAGATTTATGTGTTTGGAATTTGTTAACTATTCGTACAATTTGATTCAATGAAGTCGTACAATTTGGCGGAATGGATTTGAAAGAATTCTGAAAGTCTAGCATAATGAACTTAATTTTGTGTTCTATTAATTTAATTTGGCGATCCATTTTAGGTTTCACTGAATTATGAGACCAAAAAGTGTTGTTCCCCGAACATCAGTTAATGGCATATAGTTAATTTTCAATGGAATACAGAATTGTTTATTTGAAATGAAAAAGACGATTGTAACTGTTTCATTTTCATTTACTCATTATTATTACTAATTTCTTATTACTGAACCGATTTAAATCATCTGATATTTTATTATGTACGGTTTCTCTATTGCAAAGAATATATAACACTTTTTCGATAACTCTTTTTCCGTTTCTAATCGTCGGAGAGAACGAAGAGTTTACGTATTGTAGGAAGAGAAGAAGGATCTGCAGGAATTCATTTGCAATTGTCAACGAATGGGAAATGTGTGTATATAATGCCCCTTCATTCCAATAGGGTATCTCTGTTTCCTGAGGTACTTTTTTTAAGGTACAAATTTAACCAATGAGCAATACGATGGATTCCATACTAAGGTAATTTTGAAAGGATAATGTTATTATCAAAGACGTCGGAAACTTTTGAAAAATAAAAATAATTCCTATAGTTGCTTTGTTTATCCATGGATGAGACGACATCTTTATAAAAGAAACTATGACTCTTTCCATAGATTTGGGTTTTCTAAATCCGTGTCTTAAAACGCTTCGTGTTTACCAAGAAATGTTTTAATTCGTTAATAAAGGCTCACGCCTAGGGTGTTGCGTAATATCAACTATGTTTAAACCAAGCTTTAAACATTTTGAAGACAAAATGTTGCTGGGTAAAACCAAACGAATTTCTTTGCTCTATTTTGCTAATCGCGCAGATGACCAACATTCTTGCGCTATGGAGGAAGACGTGGTTTTATATACTCTGCGAAAGCATCATGCCTTGAATTGAAATTCATGTTAACAAAGTCTCGTGCATATTATGAGGTGGAAAAGCCAAGTGTCTGTTAATACGTGACTTATAAGAAGTGAAGATTTGCCAGAATATTACATAACTGAGTTCGCAAGAACGAAATTGATAAATTAATGCAGAAATTAACATGGATGCAAGATACCAATTGTAATGGGGCTAAGAGAATTATGGGGATAACAACTAGTGAGTTTGAGAGTAACAAAATTAGCAGTGCCGATTGTTGTAGGTCCGTCGAAGTGTAACAACATTTATCGTTCTTTTCACTATGTGTGTGAATTGATAGCGAACACCACGATGAATAATATGATATTCAAAACAAGGAAAGTAAATAAAATATGAAATAAAAATTAAACAAAGAAACAAAATATTTCTGATGTCCTCCATGTCTCATTCGATAAAAAGCAATATATGACAGTTCAATCATATATCAGTAAGAAACGAACAGCAAAACTGTCAGAAAGAAGCAACGACTGCAGCCAAGAATCATTTGATTATATCCGGAATATGATATAATTTACAAGCCAAGTGTCGTCTACGTTGAATGTTCTATATGCAAGCTTGATACAAGCCGAGATAGTGTTACCAAGACGCCACTAAAAGATACTCTAAAGATGGATATCTAGAAGAACAGAGCACGATGACGCTGGTGCTCACGCCGGCATGAGTCACCCCTGTGACCGGCGGCGTCCACAAGGCAGTCAACAATGGGTGAAGATCATGGCCTCAAAATCTCTGGAATTTGCCCCGAACTCCCCACTGATGGCGAGAAAGATGAACCCAGAAGTAAGTGAACGGACAGAAGGAAGAAGGAGTTGGAGAGAAGAGAATTAAGTGCGTAAGACAGTAGTGACAGCCTAAAAGACGACAAAGACTTAATGGTGTAAAATGCCCACAGTACTAAAAGAACAGTTCTGTAATAGTGCGATAATTTGTTTTAAAATGTCTTTCCGTCTTTCCAATTTTCCGTCCGTCTCACAGAGGTCTAAATGGCTAATCTAGGCGGAACTAGACCTCCCTAACATTTTTATACCAACCTTTTGTATGGGAAATTTTGATCTTAATATTTGTAATAATGATATTTAAGAGCGGGTTTATTATTTAGGCTGATATTGCTATTTTGGAAGAGTGGTCTTCTTACCTTATTTCAAATAAATCGCGGCGGAGTCTGACGCACGGCAGGCGCTTGAAAATTCACACGTACTCAGATCGCAAGGAAGGGAATGTGAAGCTTCTTGATATGTAAGATGTTCCGTCAATTAAATACTCACCTACAGCGGTAAAATAATTGTAAGGCATTGCTTTTCTTAGCGTAAAACAAGCTGAGAAGTAGGAGGGACGCGCAAGCTCAAGGTTACGCTTTTCTGAATTTCAAGTAGATTTTCAATTATGTGGTTTAACTATTATATAATGAAACATACATCAGTATATAGCTATGTATGTGTTCTTTACGATGTACTAGTTTCTACGGCAAACTACATCCAAATATTGAAGTTCTGTTACATTTTAGACCTTGGCGCGCTATCAGTGGACACCCACTGTCATCTGTTTACGGTTGTGCGTATGTAGAGATCTGAGAGATAAGCTACATTTACTAGAATAAGAACAAAGAATGGAAAATGTCTCAATGATATTTTTAAAATATTTTATGGCAACGTTTGACGTTGGTGGAGAAAATGAAGCCTATTTGATTAAAAGTACTCTTAATGGTTAGACCCTGGAACTGGATCCTGGAAATGGCTAGATCCTGGAAAAGGAACTCTTAGAA
Source organism: Gryllus bimaculatus (assembly GCA_017312745.1). NCBI lineage: Eukaryota > Metazoa > Arthropoda > Insecta > Orthoptera > Gryllidae > Gryllus > Gryllus bimaculatus. Next base: position 21,264,240 of record BOPP01000002.1, read on the forward strand.
TGTTTAAAAGTTTTGATCGCAGTGTGACGATGTTTGCAACAATCCATTCAAAGAGATGCTGCCCGCATGAGACGATAAAGATGTCTACTGAAAAAATAAAAATAAAAATTTCGTATAAGAAACCATGACCTTCTCGTATCCCATTTACTGCACAAGAAGCATACATATTTATGGTAGAAAATAACATTCAGAGCGGCAATATAATGTTAGAACTGAAACAAAGAAATATAATTAAAATGCATGCTCCTACAAATAATACGAATGTGGAAAATGATGAATTTAACAGGAAAAAAAAGAAATCATGAGATTTCGTAAAAAAAGCTCCTTCTACTGGTCAACGTAAAACGGTGTCTAAAGTTCCAATAATCATGGAAATATTACGAGACAATTTTTTGAATGCTCTAAAAAGTCAACACATCGTACAAGTATTAACGGCGTTGTCATTCGTCATCTCGCACCAATACTACCCAAAATATATTTTAATTCGTACGCAAAGGACTGAAGCATTTAATATTTTCGCCTTAAGCACTGCAAACTAAATTTTTAGACTTTTTTTTTCGTTCACAAAATTTTCATATACGTCAAGAGAATATTGAACGGACTGTACTTCCAATTCTACAAGTCTCCTATGAAGTTTTGGAAGAAAGACAAATGAGAAGATACAAATTGGCGCTCTAGGAAACGTTCCCAGAGAACATAACATATCAGCATAATCTCCTTGACATTTATAATTCGCTGCCCTCCCCCTCGACCCTTCGACCCGTCGGTCCGTCTGTCTGTAAACATCACTTTCGCACAGGATTTTCACAAAAATAGGTATTCTTCAATGGATATGGCTGATGTTTACAGCCCCCTCGAATTTCAAGAAGATTTTTAAATATTTATTTAAATATATATTTTAATATTTAAATAATATTTTTTACAGTTTCAAAAAAACACAAAATTATTTCCAAATTGTTTTGCTTCAATAGTGCAAAATATGGTGACAAAACGGTGGAGGTCCGATGTTCATAAAAAACTCTAAAATTTCGTTCGTTTAGAATATTTCCGGCCTCCAACACTTTCAATTACATGAAAATAGTTTTACTTCTTAATGAAACCTCTTCTTCAATATTATATATAAATAAATTTCAGGTTAAATATTTTTAAAATATGAATATTTTTTGTTTAATTTCTAGGGAAATCGTGACATTAGAATGACTCGTAAATAAGATTTTTCTAAAACAGTATGAAATTGTTTATTCTGATATTTTTCTTTAATATAACAAGATTTGCATAATGATATGACATCTCATTTTCCATGAAAGCCTCTAAAAATTTCGAAAATTGCCGAAGTTCAATATTTTTAGACGGCCTCCTTCATCTACATTAATAATATAGCCATTTTAATGTATTGAATCAACTTTTCAATATTAGATCTTTAAATAAATTCAGGTACGTTAATTTGAACTGTTATACATTGAACGTATGTATAGTTTTGTGAATCTCCCGAGTTTATTTTGTGGACATTTTTGTAGAAGTGATAGAAGGATACAAGTTGTAATACAAGATATTGCATGTACGTTACGTATGTGTATAAATAATACGAGAAAATATGTGCCGTCGTACCACTAATGTGTATTGAAATACATCAATACAAAATAATAGTTGTACGCGGAACATTTCATCGAAATGACTTGTGTACCGGTAGGAAATTACGGGGAACCAGATGCAATAAATATATATGTATATATATATATATATATATATATATATATATATATATATATACATATATGTATGATGGACAGTATTTATTAAGATACTGATATGTCGTATCTCTTATAACGGAATGTTAGTGCATACCGTTGGTCGTCAGAGATTGCTGTGCCCTCAGAAAGTCTATCCCGTGCCGGCATCTCGGGCGTAGTTCTTGCACCGTGAGGTAGTGGACCAAGCATTTGGGGTTAATTTCGAGTTCCACTTCATCTACTAGATCTTCTTTTTGAAGATGATCGACGAAGATCACACCATGCTATGGAGAAACAAAATCTTGAGCAGACTCGTGATAAGGGAGCAATATGAAGAGGAAAAATATACGTGGCAACATGTGACGCTGAAACGAGTTCACGACATAGAGGGAAATGAATTGTTAATCCTCCTTAACGTTTCGGAAGGTTATTTCAAGTGTAAGGCAATAAGATGTGGAAATATAAGAGATGATTTGGTGTGGTAGAAAATTGCGCTCCCATATCATCACAGGTATGTCACGAACAAACCGTAGGTGTTACTGCGGGCCATTTTCGTATAACTGCTGGACTCCACAATAAAGACAACTCGCGAACTAAGACAAGTTAAAAGTAAACTATTATTCAATGGCAAGTGCGACAATATGGATCATAAACACCAATTTGATTCCGCTTTGACTAATCCTTCTGGTCGTATAGGGTATAAATGAAATGGCAACAACATGAACATGAACAAAAACTTTTAAACTTTACTCAACACACACATATGTTTACCATCGGTAGTAACAACTTAGTAATATTAAAGAGTAAATGAAAATAAAACAGTTACAATGGACATTTTCTTTTCAAATATATTTATGCAATTTTAATTTTAGTTATATATTCTTTGCAATAATGAAACCGTACATAATAAAATATCAGATGATTTAAATCGGTTCAGTAATATTAAATTAATAATAATAATGAATAAATGAAAATTAAACTGTTACAATCGTCTTTTTTCATTTCATATAAACAATTCTGTACTCCGTTGAATATTAATTCTATGTCATTAACTGATGTTTGGAGAACAATACTTTTTGGTCTCTTCATTGAGTGAAACCTAAAATGGAACGCCAAATTAAATTAATAGACCACAAAATTAAGTTCATTATGCTAGACTTTCAGAATTCTGTACTGTGTTCAGAAATATTGTACATATTTAAGACATATTACTACATAATTTAGCAATAGTTTTCTGCAAGATTGCGTTACAATATTTTTGCTATATGGCAATGTCAGGAATTTTTTTAACATTTTCTGCATTTCCAGTTTATTCCGCAGGGGCACAGTTAACCATGACTTTTTCTTGAAGCACTTATTTAACTTTCATTCTTTCTCCGAATTCGCAGTTGTTTTCTTCATTGACAGATACCAAAATAAGATTTTGTTGTGAATATGGGCTGGCTTGAATGTAGGAGAACGCCGGAGTTTTCATGAAGTGATTAAGAGCGGGGAAAGTTTCGAGTTGAACTGTAAAATCTGATAAATATTGAAAGATGAAACTATCAAAAGTTAAGTGTTAAGAAAGATTCAAGTAATAAAGTCCTTAAGGTTGAAACGCTAGCATATTACTTAAAGAAAGGAAAACATCTACGCTGGTGTCCGCTGTCGACCCACTCCCTCCAACGCAATTGTAAGCGACTGTTAAATTGTTACACGTCTGAACTTTTAATCCTTCTAGGTCATTCATTACAAATTTAAACACATCACCTAAAAATTTTGTAATATAAGTAATAATAATAATAATAATAATAATATCTGGGCAATAAAAAATGTTAGAACATCTCGAACGACACAATGAAAGAATTTATAGGAAGTATTACAGAAGAGTGAGACTTGTCCTGCATTCCTTTGCATATCTGTAATTGGTAGTTTGGCGATGCCCGTAGCCGAGTGCGATTTGGTCTAGTGGACTGCACTGAGCAAGACATGCGAATCATAGATCGAAAAAAACAGAAAACTCCTTACAATACATCATGTCGCCTACACTTGAGCTGATATACATAGACATTTTGTCACATACAAAAAGCTGAAGAGGCCTCAGACAAATTGAAGCCTTCTGGCAATGCAGTAGTGAGAATGTGAAAGTATGCATTCAGTCGTCAAGAAAATCCTCTAAAAATCCTGATCATTAAATCTGACGCAAGAATCGGAAACAGAGGTGTTGTAAGTGTAGCAAGAAGCATTGCAAATTTTGCAAGGCAAATATAATAACACAGACTCTGAACTTCTGATGTTACTTAACATGAAATGTGAGACACAAACAAATGTTGAAGAAATTGTGGACAGACAAACCACTCCTTTGACATTATCTATAAAGAACGGAACGATGTTGTTTAATAAAAACTAAGCATTTGTGTAGCATAAAAGGGGAAGTGTGAATCCAGAATTGGAAGCTGACAAAGATCAGGCGTTCAGAACACATTATGGTAATCCGTTTCTCAAATTTTCGAACACAAGTCGTCCCTATAGTTATCAAAGCTCTGTGATTTATTCAGAAAAGTTTGTGTAACTACTTGCCTCGACTCCCAGGGCGTTCAAACGACTTTGAAAGTGCAAGACTTGCTTTATTGTCTCTTTTTTGCTCATATTTTGCACTAAGTATCTGCTAGGCACATACAGTCTTTAGATCTGCTCCTTAAAAAGCTAGATGCAAGCATGAGTATATTTTATATTTAACCGACTCCTAACATCTTAAATCCGGAAGTAGAGGAATAAGAATATTAATAATAACAATAATAACTATAATAATAATAATAATAATAATAATAATAATAATAATAATAATAATAATGGTAATAACAAGAATATCCTAATTCACTTCACGCGTTTCAGCCCACAACATTCAACAATAAAATATTACGTTTGGTCAAGGAATAACTTCAATGCTACTATTTATTTTATGGCGATGCCATAAAGTTGATTTGATCGATGGAGAGGAGAGTTTCTTTTACACTCAGTATTAATTTCATACTTATGTCACTCATAATTTTCATTGTATTTATTATTTTGCCCTTGAGTATTAATAATATCGTGAGTTTATAGTAGGTGATAATATGCTTATTGTATCATAAATAATTTCATAAAATAGAATAAACAGACAGAATTACGAATTTATGGTCGCTAACATTGCAAGTTTGTGAGTCCATGGTAGACTCACAAACTTCGTAGAGTTTGTTTCTTCTTGGAATGTTGGTAAAGGCTGCAAGTGTAGTTGAAAAGTGGCAGAGAAAAAATAATTGGAATACAAAACATTAGAGGTGTTTAAATTTTTCTTGTAGTTGATTTCTTGAACGTAATTACTCTCTGTTCGCCTAAAGTGAAATGTTAATTACTTGGTTTGCCATTTTTCTAGGAAATTCTAAACCATATATTAATGATCATATGATATCATATGATCAATGAAGTTTCATTCCACGAGATAAGTAATATACCCCAGATTTTCATTTACATTGTTTTCAGAATTATATATTGTTTCATTATAGTTAATTCTACTGACAATATGCACATAATAATGATACATCAAAATGGGAGTGGTCCGAAAGACTTAATTTCAAGACAGATGAACCACTTCAAATGTTCTGCTTATTCATTGCTCAAAATATAGTAGTCACTATATTAAATAATATTAAACCAATCTTTACACATAAAAACGAGTCGAAGAAGGGACACAATAATTGAGGAAACATTTGAAAAGGGGCTCAATCTAAGAATTCTGCCAACTGAAATGGCGATAGGGTATGCGCATGTTTCTTAGCGCGACAGGTATACTACACTGAAGATTAGAAACTTGTTTACGATATATATTATTTTCTTGGCAACACGAATGAGTTCAAGCGAATATGTCTGTGTTTCTTCTGTTGTGAATAGATTAAGGACCCTTAAAGTTCTTTTCTTCGGAACGTATAGTATATACTAAAATTGCAATTGATACACCCAGTTCTTTTTTACAAAATAATTTGAAATATATATCTATTAACCATGCGAGAATTATAGTATGCATACATTTAACTTCAAAAAGAATAATTTTTATAATTTCTATTAATAAATGAATTAACTAGTGTAAGAAGAAGTATATTGGCCATAATGATAGGTTACAGCAACCAAAATTCTGCTATTTCCGAAACTGCTTTTCGATTATCAAAATTCGTCCCTCACAGAAACACCACACGACCACTTGAACTAAGGTTACGAGAATCCAATAGGAATATAACTGACAAACACAGAACTTTTTTTTTTCAACGGCAATACATTGAATCCCCAGAAACCATCGAAAAAGAGTCGCAAAGAAGGAAAGGAAAGTGGATAGGCAGTGTCGTAATATTTTAGCAGATGCGATGGATAGATATGCTCCATGAAGGGCACATCATAAGGGGGGTCTCATCTTACGATATTCTAAAAGTACCGTAGAGTGACACCTTTGGCATGTATTTTCATATTTAACAATTCTAAATATTCTATGCACGTTCATCATAAAAATATGTTTCAAACCTAATACTGCCACTTGTCTCGTCCTACTTAGTACACAAGAGGTTACATGAATGAGTGTCGAAGAAAATTCTAAATACAACAGTTATATTTTCATAACTACGTTTAATACTAACTACGTTAAAGTATTGTCAATCTAACAAAGCAAGTCGGGACAATTCATGGTATTCTAGCAAGCCAAGAGAGTATTTCACGACTTACAGCTCTATGGCCCCAAAACATGTTTTTTCGAGAATGCTTCTAGAAAATTCTGGTAGGGTCCGGCTAAAAATTGTTGCAATCGACTGTCCTGTCAGGAGAAATCGAATGAGATTGATCACCTCTATAGATGCCTTAACCCTACTGAAACAGCGTCTGAAGCGTTTAAACCTCCCCAGGTTTTTTCAAGGTTTTCATTTTGAATCAAAGCGTGAACCACTGCAGCCGAAGTCAATATATATTTGGCTGTCCGGGTGACGGGCCGCGTCCTAGGCACAGATGTCAACATTTCGGCTGCCATGTCGCGATCTTCCTCAAGGCGAAATGCCTAATCACCTAGTACATGGCGTCTCCGCGAACAGCGAAGTAGATTTCCTGTAGAAATTTCTAGAAGAGTGATGAAGAAATGGTCAGTTTCCCACAAGTATATCTAGACGCGTGGCACCTCACTTGCCACGAAGATGGACATGAAGAGGTCTAACCATGAGAAAAGGCCTCAACCAAGTTATAATACTTACTATATGTAAATTATAAAATACCTAGTTCACACCTAGAATCTTCCAGAATGTAACATAAATGTGCCTGTGAGGCAATACTTTCTGATAATTTATAATCAAATGCGTTTTTATTACAGTGCATTGAACTTGTTCAAAACATTTAAGTTAGTTAAAGCCGCGACTCTTATTTTTCTGCTTCTAGACCTAGATCTAGATCTCATTTTGTAGACACATTACGTAAGATGACACATACGTATATGACATATAACGTAAGATGTACTTCATTAAATAACATTATTATTTTTTCTCCATCTTTAGTTTTGCACTAGCACATACACATAGCACCAGTCCAGGACAGAAAGACGTATTATTAGAATCTAAACCTATATCCGTTGTATTTATGAGGAATGCTGTTTTGACTGTTTCAAAGCATTAGGTGTTCATTTCCTGAATTTAATAACTAAAACATCTCAATTTTAAATTATGTTCGTGACCCTCCGAACATCTATATCGAAGAATTGCTGTTCACTTACTTTAAAATATAAAATAGAGTTTCTGTAAAAAATATTGACAAATTGTGTTCTACATTTTGCATGCTCTCTTTAATGCTGGATTTCTATTGCAGTTTCATTGCAATTATTCTTTTAAAAATTTTGTTTCACTATTGGTCTAGATCGTATAATTCCAACGTATCTCATGTTTATGTTTATGTATGTCATGTTCTAGAAATATTATGGTTAATTCCACTACTTCTCTCGAGCTCCGGAGTTCCTACCTACTCTTTTACTATAAACGGTAGAAAGGTGAATAAATGGTAGCAACGAAATTTGTAAACAACGTTGAGAAAATTGTTGTTCATTGTAACTATTTTCAGAGACACAACGCATTTGTAACTACTTTCAGAGACACAAGTGACATATTTGATTTTGTAGTAGTTGACAATCCTGCCAGAACACTAGTAATGGTCCAAAAAAAACCCTTCACTCCCCTCGCATCCAGCAAAATAGAAACGCGATAATTTATGCACATATAGTAGTGCGTTTAGTCATCACTCACATATTAAAATATATTTACTGTCACCAGTAAAATCAAACCCGCTAATCACACAAAGAGAAGATATTTAATAAGTCATCTAGTAAAAGGTCCAGGCCCTTATTCGGAAGATTTCTCAGCGTGGCCCTCAGCTCTCCTGAGCCTTCAATTTCGCGAAGAGAGACAACCTGTCTGTGAGAGGGAAGCGGGAGCAAAGAGGGAAATGGAGAAGGAGAAAGAAATGGAAGTGGAAAGAGAAGTAGAGAGGGAAGTGGAGGCGGGGTGGGAAATGGAGGCGGAGAGGAGAGTGGAGTTCGAGAGGGAAGTGGAGGAGAGGAGAAACGTTTAGGACAAGGAAGTGAAAGAGGGGGAAGTGAAGATGGAGAGGGAAGTGGAGAAGAGGAAAGTGATGTGGAGAGAAACGTTTTGGAAGAAAGTGAAAGAAAGGGAATAGGAGGCGGAGAAGAACGTGAAGACGGAATGTAGAGGCGAAGAGGAATGTTAAGGGGGCAAGGGAGTGGAAGAGAGGAAAGGCGAGGCGTAGAGGGCGGTGGAGAGGCCGAGGAATGTGAAGGAAGAGGCGGAGAGGCAAGTGAAGGCGGAGGCGGAGGCGTTACTGGTCTGGACCGCGCGGCGGCCATCCACGCCCCTGCGCGCAGCCGCCGCGCCCCGCTCCGCCCCGCCTCGCCCCGCCGGACCCCTTCCCTTCGCCGTCCACGTTACTCTCCTCTTCCCACGCCCCATCTCCATCCCCATCCTCGTCCCAGCCCAGCGCACTCCGCGACGGTGTGTTCATCCGACCTGCCAGATTACTCTAGAAACAAATAATAAATTATTTTTTAGTAAAGTACAACTTGCATGTCTGATGGAATGATGGATGACGGCCCGAAAAAAAGAGCGCAAGCCCGTTTGAAACCTGGGCGTCTTCAGCGACAGGCGCGACCGCGGCAACGGCCCTGCTCCCTCCCCTGCGGCACGCGCGCTTTTACCCCCAGGAGGAGGGACAAACCGATACAATTCCCCCAATACGGGAATAATTTCGTGTTCTGAGAATCGAATATACTAGAGGAAGTCGTGTTTGCAGATGAGCGTGGGTGCAAATGTTTCAGGGTTCCTTGTCACATTTAAACAGTTCCTTTCTTCCCATTTACAGGAAGATTGATTTACGCACGTAGCAATTTTCAACGACGGTTTACATTAAAATACACTATTTGAATTCTCAGCGCGTAGAAAGGAGGTTGAATTGGAATATGGATCCTTGCGTTCCCTTGCATTTTTCTGGCGTGGGCTAAAATGGGACTATCTTGTATTTTGGTATTCGTTTTATTGTCATAAATTTTCTGATCGAAAAAGAATGGATTTACCATTTTGAATGTAACGTTTCTGAAATTATGGATCGTTTACGATTGCTAGAGGTGCATTCACTGTTCCCATTTGGAGAAGAAAACGTTCCTAAAATGCCTAACAAGTTAGTTCCCATAAGAAATAATTATTTTAATTTTGCGCACAAAAACATCGCACAGAATTATAGCCATAATTATTTTTCCAAACATACATTTTTACTCGTTCTAGAGAAGGTGCGCAACGCATTTATCAGCGGGTTATACAGTGTGGCTGAGGGCTCCGGGCTGGTGCCCCTCGGTCACGGGACCGCCGTGTTTTGACTGCGCGGAACAGGAATTCCGTGAAGAATGAGAGGGGGGCGTTTAAACACCGAAAACCTCTGACCCCTCTGACCCGACCTGCTGGGGCTCTCTCCGCTGGAATTCTGCGTTAGAAGTGCCCAGGTCGTTGCTCCGTCGCACCCCCCGCCAGAGGATCCGGTTCGCACCGGCAGGTCGAGCGGGAAGGCCGTGGTGCAGGGGGGTGGAGGGCGATCCGACACCCCCGGTTAGGAGCAGTCTCAGCGCTGTGCGATCAAAATTTTGAAAAAATAAATCGGTAAAATTGCAGCTCGTCGTGGAATGTTTACGTATGCCCTCGTGAAAATATTCTTAAAACATCAGGCCACGGGGCGGAAAAACATTGCGGCAGCGGACGAGCATGCGCGCTGCGCGGGACGTGTCTAGCCGTCGTGCTGGCGGGCTAGAGGAGGCGGTTCTTAGGACAAGAGCGCGCTGGCGTACGCCCTCGTTTTGTTTCAATGACCAAAGTACACATGACGCCTCGACGCATGTGTTTGCGTAGACAGCATTAATGTTTCTAGTGTTTTTCGATTGCGAGTTTCCTTTTAAGATTGAAATATGTCTGGTTCGTAACAGCTATTTCGAAAACTTGACGTAGTATGCTTCTGTTACATAAAAAATGACTAGTCACAACATAAATGTGTTATTACCTAAAATATCATGTTTTTGGAACCCTGCATACTTAAGTTTTGGGGGCAATAATTTGCACCTTCGTAATCGTGATGAACATTTAAGTACATTATTCCTAAATTTCACCATTTATTACAAAATTCAAATTTTTAACAAATGTGCAAACTTTAAAAATAGATCCCTGAAAAGTAGAGAAATCTGACATAATGAATTATTTATTGCAAATACAGATATGTAGTAAATTTTTCATGTAATTTATTATGTAGTCAGAATCTACGAATTTGATGCTGAGAAAGGTTTTTTCGAAAAACTGTAGCATTTACTTATTTTGTTCAATAAGTTTAATTGGAATGTTGTACTCGTACATAAAGTGAATGTTTAATCTAGAGCCCACTCTTATGTTAAGTTATTACCGAAAATAATGAAGAAACACGTGCACTGGCAAAAGACTTTCTATGAACTTCAAAACTCGTCAAAATACCGGATAAACAATTTTAGACACAATTCTTGCAATTGTACTAATCTTTTTCACATCCCCTAAATTCCGTATAGAAAATAACACGTAATGCTGCAGAAAATATAATGCCATCCGCCCGTCCGCGTTCTCCCGTTCTACCGTCCACCCGCCCGCCCGTCTGTCGGCCTGTCTGCCCGCCTGTCTGCCCCGCCTGTCTCCACCGCCCGTCTGCCGCCCGTCTGCCCCTCTGCCGGCCCGTCATGCCGGCCCGTCTGCCCCGTCTTGCCGGCCCGTGCCGGCCCGTCTGCCGGCCCGTCGTCGGGCCTGTCCTGCCCGCCTGTCTGCCCGCCCTGTCTGCCCGCGTCTGGCCGCCGTCTGCCCCCGTCTGCCCCCCGTTCATGCCCCCGTCTGCACCGCCCGTCTGCGCCCGTCTGCCTGGCCCGTCTGCCCGCCCTGTCTGCGCCGCCTGTCTGCCGCCTGTCTGCCGCGCCAGCCCGCCATGCCCGCCCGCCCTATCTGCCCTTACACCCGTCCGCCTATTTGCCCCGTCCGCCTATTTGCCCGTCCGCCTATTTGCCGTCCGCCTGACTGCCCGTGCCGCCTGTCTGCCCGTCCTCATCTTGGCCCAGCCCGCCCCGCGCCACCACCCCGTTACCCTTCGCCGCACTCATCGCGCTCCCGCTCGCGCCAACCGTTTGTCCCTTCGCCCATCACCCACCTACCAAATCTACCCACCTACCCATCCACAACCAACCCACCCCCTGTGTATCACCGTCCCCTTTTCTGTCGTTTTTATTTATTTTAAAAAATATACTTGCTTTGGCAAGAATATAATGTATTTTTCCAACCCTCTCAATTCGATACATAGCATAATACATGTACATAACTTGTCAACAATAGTATTTCTGTATCTTGGAGAACGCGCTTCTGGACTCGTATCTTAGTGAAAACAGACAGCAATGAACAGTTTGTTTTTATTATTTTATATATTATTATTAGTTATTCACCATCTCACTCAATACCAACCTACCCCATCCCACCTAATCCACCCGTTTGCGCCTGCTCTTTCGCCCGCCCAATTGCCGCCCACACCTTTCCTGTCCCCATTTGCCCACTCGTCCCTCTGCCGCCACCTTCGTCCTCTTCGTCCGTCTATCCGTCTCTTCGTTTATCCGTCCCTTCGCCCGTCCGTCTCTTCGCACGTCTGTCCGTTCCTTCGCCGTTTTGCTCATCGTCCCATTCGTGCGTTTATTCGTTCCTCTATCTATCCGTCCGTCAGTTCAACAACGCAAGCGCATAAACCGTTGATAGATTATTAACCAACATTTTGAAAACGTTTTTAAATATTCCTCCAAATTCGTTTATTCTATAATATTTGTTAGAATTACGAAAATGAGGTATGTTCAATTTTTATTGAATTTTTTTGCTTAAATGTTTAAGCGTTCTATTTTTATTAGTAATTTTATCCTGGTTTCAGAGGTGTGAGCGCCGTAGGTTAAGCCATGGCCTGTGTGACCTAAGCCCCTATGGTTGGTGCCACAGTCCTAGCAAATAGTTTTGTTAGATGAAAACACATTTGTGGATTGAGCTAGAATAATAATATAAGGAAATACAAATAATGTGAGAAAAAATGTTAAGCTAAGCGCCAATAGTTTGAACTTTTGGGGTTTTACTTTTACTTCTCTTACGCGTTTTCTAAGGTATTACTAGCGTTATTAAAAATGTTAATATATGAGAATGTTGTTCTCATTTTTGCAATTTGTATTCAATCTGAATAATGTGGGAAAGAGTTATGTCCTGCCAAGATGAAAGAGACATCGGGACGTTTGATTTGCACAGTCAAATACATTCTCACATAACATTGAAGACGACTTCATAGTATCTGTGGACAGAATTTTTCCCTTCTTATTTAAAAAAAGATATGAGTTACTAAGTTTTACATATTCTGTATATTTAAAAAAATATGATTATACAAAATAGCGCTTTTTGTGATTTTTTCTCAACATTTTGTCGTCGGCGAATGAACTATAAAAGAATTGTACATTTAATTGCCACCTCTGATCCATTTGCGTATTGCCCACATTCTTCACTGATTCAATCACAATTAATGAAACAATCAAACATTTTTGATTAGCAGAAACAGCTAACACTATTTTATATTGGTAGTGGTGGGTATAATTTAGGATGTGGAAATTTGTATAACAGTGTTTGCACTGTATTATTGGGTTTAACGTGGCTAAATATTTGATACTCCAAAGATTATAAAATTTCATTTTAGGGTTCTGTTTCTCAGCTCATCTCTGACGAATGGTCAATAAATCTAAGATTGCCAATTATTGTAGGAACTTCGCCGGATATCAATTAATTCTTTTCATTACACATTCAATTTTCAGACACACTAGATACATTGTCTGCCCAATAAATGAAGATTATATTACGGATTATTTATTTTTACAAAATTTGCCAAACGATTCAGGTTTACTTCATAAAATGTTACAGAATATATTCATATTATTCAATTACAAAAAAGGAATTGAGAAGAGGACTCTTAGAAAGAGAAAACTGTAATAACATCTGAAATACGATGAATATTCAAGTTTCAAGTACTTATAATACTTTTATAACATATTTTTATTTTCCACGGAGTTTGTTACTGATTAATTTAACACAAGTGCGGTTGAAATGGATGCTCTTAAGCAAAGTGGAGTAAAATTCAAAACAATTATATAGAATACATTTAAACCAATAATTTTCTTTGCAAAGTGAATATACATGGAATGTATTGTGTAATAATGGTACACAATGTGTTGGTTTGATTTTATGAGAGACACGAGCTACATCTGTTCTAAACGTAGGAAAGTGTTTTTCTTTTATCTAAACTTTTTCCTCCATTAACTTGTTTCCGCAATTTGGTCTTTTCTTCTTTTTCCTTTCACTTAAAAATCTTTCCTTCAATTTTCTAATGTAATTAATTTTCTTTCCTCCCTACGTTAAAAAAACTTACATCTGTAAGTTTATATTAAAATACTTTTATGGCCAAAGCATAAATACTTCGATAATTTCATGTACTTAAAGAGCTTCTTTCGAGTCCACTTAAATCACAGAAGGGAATGCTCTTTTCTCAAAACAACTAGTTCAGCTTCAACTAAACAACTAGTTTAAAACAACTTGCCTTAATCGCCCAACTATTGTCTACGTCGACAAATACTAAAATTACATTGTAACGTATCTATGGGCAGACCTGGCCGTAAGATAATTCCAATTTCTTATTCTTGGCAACTGTTACGATTTTTTGTTAATATCTGATAAGCATTAAAAGACGAAACTATCATTTGAAGTTAAGAATGATTTTATTTTAAAAAACTCTAAATGAAGAAATAGTAACTCTTTATCTCAACAAAGGGAGACGAAGAAAATATGGTGGGGTGGTTGAGTGCCCAGCCATTGGCGTGCGACTGTTATCAAGCACCATATAACATTATACGTTGTGCGATGTAATCACCGACTTAGGTGGTTCAGGATATTAATTGATATCAATGCAGTACCTCTGACCGTGAAGTCCTAGGGTTCGAGTCCTGACGATGGCTGGACTTTCGACCTTGGTCAAGTTTGCCACAGTCTGGAGAAGAATTTTACCGACTGGTTTTCCGTGATTTCTCCTATAAAACACCACTTTCCTCCTTCTTCTTCTTCTTCTTCTTTTTCTTCTTCTTTTTCTTCTTCTTCTTCTTCTTCTTCCCTTTCATCTTCCCTTCCTTCTTCCCTTCCTTCTTCCCTTTATTTTTCCCTTTCTTCTTCTTCATCTTCTTCTTCTTGTTCTTCGTCTTCTTCCTCTTCCTTGTCCTACCCTCTCTGTGAGAGCGTTTCACAGCTCATGGCACCGGATCTCACCATCCATCGGAGAAATGGCCATTCCCTATTGTAATTAAGTCGTCTTACGTATTATCGTCACGTATTTGTATAAGCTCGTCGTATTAAGTTCATCGTAATTAATTCATCTTAATTTGGGGGTGTCCTTAGAGGGGAGGAAAGTAGCTTTCAGACTTAGTGGTGGACGATGTTAGTTTGCGGCAGGTTTTCTCAATTCTCCTGATTCCATAATTGACGGATTTGTGAATGGTAGAAGATAGAACATCTTCAGTTACCTTATTATTAGATATTTTTTATTGTATTTATTTTGAATACATTTTAAAAAATCACAATTTTTATTCGGTTGTTTTTATCTTCTGAAGACATTTCGCCTCGCAAACATGGCGTTTGTTATATTTGTTTCGTGGAAGATATTGGAAACAATTAACAAATATTTGTTTCTCAAATCTTACTATAACGAAACAAAACATTCTGTGATAAAATATGTTGTCATACTCCTATCTGAAATTTAGTCCATTGAATCTCTGGCTATAATATAGGTAAATGTATATTTATCTTTTCGTTTCTAAGAAATAATAAAGAGTGTAAATTCAAATCTTCTATACATAGCCCAAAACTTTTTTTACTTGACATTATAGGTCAATATTGGAGATTAGTCAAGGTAAAAAATACCAAGAAAAGTAATTAATTTCCGAAAACGTGACATTGGTTCCTTGATCATCATGCTGCCACATAACATGTCAATACAAAAATAAATCACACATACTTTTACTCATAATCTTACGAAATATTATAGTTGTTTGCAGTCGAGTGACTCTCTGTCCTTAAATTTAAAACTTAGCAGACAAATACGGTATTTTATTGTAAAAAATTTTGGTTCTGTTTTATTAATTCTACATTATACTCTTGTACAATATATTTTTTGAGATATTCGGCGCAATATATTATTTTAATATTCTTTTGAAAATATATGAAAACTAAGAGAATGGAATGAATCTGTCAATAAAATTATATTCAGAAAGTCAATTATAAAAGTTTGTCTTTCAAGTTATTCTTATTTTATGTCAAATATTCTACATTGTTTATTTGCTATAAGAATTCATGGTAATAAAACTACTACTAACCATGATAAGTAATAATTTTATTAATGTGACTTAGCTAGCCATCAATTCCTTCTTTCTAGGTAACCAAACTTGTCAAACAAATAAATCAAGAAAATATATTTAATCTTTAGCATTTGCCTTTACCAAAATGAAAAAGGGGAAACAGAGTGTCCAATTTTTTAAACACCTAAAAAAAAATTATCAAAGTGAAGTTCATATACATTAAGTGAAACATAATATACGACTGCACCAAAAATGTATTAAAAAATACAAGATGAAATATACGAGATATATCTGAATTATGGAAAAAAAATTAATGATACAACTGCACATACTTTCTTGAATTTTTGTTAGTAGTTACGTAATAAAAAAATATTACAAACATAACTATCTATCTCAGAAAAACTCTTGAAAAACGTCCACTAACACTCGAGATATCACTTGAAAACTTTAAATCAAACGAATCGCCAGAGTAAAAAATACACATCTTTATTTTTTGAAATGTCAAAAGTTTAAATGAAAATGGTTGCTGCTATTGAATGTATCGTTTTCTATTCTTACAAAAAGTTAAAGTAAAAAAACCAAACAAAAATACTAACTCAGTCTGAGACATGATCCCCGATGCCGAGTGCGAATCCTGCGAAGATACATCTATGTTACTGAAATATGGGCATGGCAGGCAATGAGTGTTGCAATTTAGTATTTTTGTAACATTGTCATTCTTCATATTTCATCTCAAAATTACGATAAAACTTTAAACCTTCAATCAGGAACACACCTCTCGGGATGAAACATTCACTACACAAATGGGACAAATTGATATGCCCTAAAAGTTCAATCAAGCAAGCACATACATAAACATCTCATAGGTATAAAAAATGGGATGCCAAGAAGCATTACTATAACTTACGGATCACCACAAGTAGCTCATTTGCGTTCCGAATAGTTTATTGCATTTAGCACAATTGAAAATATTTCCTACCTTTTTTTCTAGAGAAATTAAAACTATACCGTTATCGATACATATTTTTGATGATGTGAAGAAATTCAACCTTAAGGTTTTTTTTTTGGTTGCACCCATAAATAAGCACCATGCGTTTTTGTTATAGCAACTTTTTTATTTTTATATTACTTCTTCAATATTATTACAATAAATAAAATTGATATCTAAAGTGTTGTATTTACAAAACTCTTCTCTTCAAAGATTCTATCAGAATAGTGTTTTATTACGAACTATCACGTCTTTTCTCCTTCAAAACAGAACTCGGAGTTGATGACAATTCTTTTGAGAGACCCAGATCTCTTACTAAGTAATTTAGTTCACTTTTGGTAGAAACTCTGGTTTTGGTTCTTTTATCACCGACATCTCGTCGCAGGCTTATAACGCCGCATCAGATGGTAATAATGATAATTGTAATGGCGATTAGTTTACGTACAGTGATGCGGGATCCATGAACTACAGGCCTGATGACTTCAGATCATGGGAGCCCGCATGTGTGTTGGTGTCTAGTGCGTGGTGGAACATGTCCCAATCGGACGTCGAAAGTAACCGGAATTGGGCTGGTTAAAAACCCAAGAAACGATAGTTCAGGTGGATAAAAGCCCTAGAAAAGACTTGCGTTATTCTAGATCCATTTTCTTAATCTCGTAAAGCACAAATGGCAAACCCTGTAAAATGAAAATAATTTGTCTTTGTCTTCTAACTTTATTCTGAAATATATTATGTCATAAGATGTTTCTCTCTATGTTTTCAGGTAGAATTAATCAAAATGAACTAAACTTGTTAGAATTATTAACACACTATCGTCTAGGCAAACTCTTCAATTATAATGACTAAATCGCAACATAGCGAAACCATAAACGCAAAGAAAACGGTAACGTTTCTTCTTAGAAATAGAAATATCGATCGCACAATTAACAGTTTTCTGTTTGAGTTTTCAATGTCTCTTTTGTATACTACCGTATAGTCTTACTTTCGATAATTAAAAGAAGCATTTTGTGTAGTTATCTAAAATCTGTCAGTGTTAGAATAAATATGATAACGTATTCATAAATATCCTAAGAAAATATTTACAAACATGACGTTTAATACAAAGCTCCAAAATAATATTACTCTGTATTATTTTAACTGTAGTGAAAACTAGATATGTCGAAATCTAAAGTAATATAGTAGTAATGAATTAAAAGAAAGTGACCTTAGGAATGTTAGCAGGGAAAACCATTTCAAACAACCTATTTACAACGTTGCATCCTACCTTTGGATTTTTGCACATCTATTCACATACGTTCAGGAGTAATGCTTTAAAGGTTTTATGGAATTATTCCAGTATTTTTCATTTTGTAATATTTACTGGATTATTACACGTCCTGGGCGTTTCTATGAAGATTAAATGTAGAAATTGCTGTTGCTTTTAGGGTTATGGCATAGAAAAGATTCATGGAATATTGTTGTTAGAGATACGAAAAATAATGACAAAAGTAGGATATACGTAGGTAGGCTTGTTTTTTTTAAAGTTTGAAGGAAAGAAACTGTGGCACATGCTTTCCCATTTCAAAGCAAATATGGAATTTGTTTCGTAATATTCACATGCGTATCTATAATTTAAGTTATTGTATTGAAGCCTAACTTACGCAAGTACCAACATCACTACCTTAGATGAGGGAACAAAATTATTTTACTAGTATTCTTTTTGGTTTTGGTTGAAAGATAAGTCAGTGCAACAGTGCAACACAAAATAAATGTCAAGTTGAATAAAGCAGTCAATTTTTTGTTCAGTGAAGAATATGCTTGGAAAGTACTTCATTTGAAATTAGTACACATTTTTACAGGTAAAAACGTTCATAAAAGTAGTTGACAGTTAATACATTGTATAAACAAAATTCATTAATGTAGTAAGTAGAAAATACATTAAGTCGAGCATTTTGCAATAAATACGTCGAACATGAGGTTCCCAGGTTGGAAATTTATCGATAGTCAAACCGAGTGTTTTTCTTCAGAACAGAAATGCACGTTAGTGTTATGAACTAACATTTGAAGAATATTTAGGTTTTTCCATTGACCCCTAACTTATGTTAATATTTGTTATGTTAATGAGCTTAAGAATTATTGGTCTTTTCCTATGCAACATTATATGAATACTTTATAAAACCACATTGAATTAAATAAATCGATGATAGTAGTTTTTAATAACTTCTGCATTCGTCCTTCTCTCTAAAGAATAGAGTTCATTAAATATTTACTTTCTTTCAAAACTTATTTTTTAAATTATTTGTGATAAAAGTGAAGGTTTAAAGTGATATTTACGTATTAAGCAAAAACACTTCGATTACTAAACTAACGTTGTAAAAATTTATTAATGAATTGGTCATACTTTTACGGATGTACGTGGTCACCTAGAAAATGTTGCTCTTCCTTCCCATTATTTGTGAGCTACGAGTTATCCGCCCAAGCGTATACATTACTATTTATAATACCGCGAGACTTGGAACCAAAGATTACATTACTACATATTTTCGTTTGGAAAGTATACTACTTGCCTGTATTGAACAAGTAACAGTTACAGTTCCCAGTAATGTTATTAACAAGTACTTTTTTGTACGTCTAAGAGGAAATAAAACGTAGTTTATTGCACTAAAACGTCCGTTTTGTATATTATTTGTCTCTCTCGTATCTATTTCAAACCTGAATTTGCAAGACACATTCAAAAAGAGTTTATCAGCTGCAACAGGTGGTGTAACATCATAAAGAATCCTAGAGAAAAATTAATGATTACACGAATGTTCACATTGTCACATTCACAATTACTTTATTACATGCCAAATTGTAATGAACAAATTGTCTGGACAAATGCATTTAGAGCTCAAAAATTGAGCTACGTTTCAAATGAATGAATCAACATATACATTAGGTTTGTACACTAAGGTTTGCTTTCCATAATTATGATCTCCGAACTGTTTCCATGTACTTTGGATTTAGAAACAACCTGTATTCTAAAAAAAAACTTAAGCGTTGTATATAAAAACAATATCTTTATTGTATTTGCGTATTTACGTGTTTGACTGCAAATTTTTAGATAAATTCTTGATCTTTCCTTTTTGCTCTCTTTAGAAATAGTAGGCGACAAAACATATTTGATAATGTTCGTTCGACGATCGTTTATTCAAGGAAAGTTTGACTCTTAGTAATATCAACAAGATGCGACAAAGAGCACATGCGTGTTTAGGGAACAATTTACTTCAAATTAGATTCTTGAAGCTGACATTCCAGGCGATGTTTTCTGTTGTATGGAGAGTTCCAAGTGAATTTTATTTCGATGAATTGTAGTTCAATGCTGTAGTTGCATTGAGAAAAATTCATATTCCATGTTTCGATGTTTCGAACTCGATAAGAAACTTAGCTTACAAAAAAATTGTTATCAAAGCAAATGTGATCCATTCTTTCAGGTAGAGTGAGATTTGTTAAACGCATAATGAAGTTATTGAGTATTTTTTATTTCCTTTCTTTTGGTCTTCCTTACCACATGATAAAATTATTTTAATAAATCCTGCTTGATCTATCCTGATATTTAAAGAAATATATTTTAAGAGTGAGGCCGACTTTGGTAAAATTGAAGGCACATCACCTAAGTAAAAATGATTTCCCAGACAAAATATAAAACGTTGAGATGGGTACCGTAGTAGAATTGTTATATGTTTCAATGACAAGAAAACACGAGAATGTAATAGGAAATCAACTTTCTTTCATTTAATCGGTTTGTTTTCTTTCATTATAAAGCACGGTATCTTTTTACGTCAACGTCGACGATCAACCCTAAAATAATGAATTATTACTAAATATCTTTATTTATCCTTCAGGGTTCCATTTGTTATGTAATATATCAATAGTGTAATATATCAATCAATAGCACTAAAAGAAAAATAAATTGGTGACAACCGAAGAATTAAAAAGAAATATTGAGTATATAATATCAATGAATAAAACAACCAAGAGCTTGGAAAAACGACTCCAAATTATAGAAGAAAAAGAAGAAAGAAGAACAAAGAGAGAGAAGAAAAACAACAGACTAAAATTTTCAGAATTTGTAATAGGACAAGAAGTTCGAACCAAGGAAATAGTGGAGAGTATTTTAGCAAGCAAAGGAGTGGCTAAAAGTACTACAGATGCCTACATCATAGGAAGAGACAAATCAGGAAGAGGAATAGCTCGTGTACAAATATCTCAGTTCACAAATAAAACTAAAATTCTACGAATCAAGAGTAAACTTAGAGCGAAACATACATACATTTACATTGATCCCACAAAACAAGAAAAAGATAAACAGTCTGCAATTTGTCAAACAGTACAATAATTAAGAACGGAAGAAAAAATGAAAAGGTAGGTTTTCAAAAAACTCAAATTGGTGGACAATGGAAAAATTGGGGGATTTTTACGGAGTTCAAGGAAAAAACTACAAGAAAATACCAGGTCTAAAATAACTAAAAGAACGCCGGAGGAGGAGAGAATGCTAATCACGAAACAAAAGCCAACCAAAAGCAACTATCAAGCTCAAGAGACACGAAACACCAGACTAATGATAGCACTTTAATTGTAGAACTTTACAAACACCTGAAAGTGAATATGAATTAGAAAAAGCACTATCAGAAGTCAATTACGATGTCGTTGACTTATGTGAAATAAGAAAATGTGGAGACGCTATTATTGAAAAAGCAAATGGTGACATTTTCTTGTACATTGAAACTACAAAAGGTCAGCGAGGATCAGGTTTCATCATCACAAGAGGATTAAAAAGAACGTAGAAGAAATATTTAGCATAAACGTAATAATAGAATCACAAAAAATGAAAATAGAGAGGCAAGGTAGGCAATAGAAACAATTCTAATTTTACAAGTCCATGTTCCAACAGCACAAAGTACACGTGAAGAAATTAACCAATTCTCTTACACGCTCGACAATGCTCTGAACACAGAGCTCAACTAAAACTAATAATATGAGATTTTATTGTCAAAGTAGGCAGAAAAGAATGCCCTAAGGAGGAAGCGATTGGAAGATTCGGTATGGAAGAATGCAACGAAAGGGAAAATATACTGATCCATTATGCCATAAGCCAGAACATAAAAATTGCAAACACATTCTTCCATGAAACCGAAATGGAAAGTGGACATGGATCTCTCCTGGTGAAGGAACTAAGTCAATATATCATATATTTTCGAATAATCTACATTGTATTTTCAATACAGAAGTCATCGACACCTTAAATTGTGACTCAGGAAAAAGAATGGTGTGTGCAGAACTAAATTTAAAGAGGTTAAGAAGGTTCTGTTATCCTAGTTGCAGCAATCAAATACCCAGAAATATAGACAGAACCAAGTACAAACTAGAACTGATAAACAATATCGCCTGTATTAAGAATAACTCACATCGAAGTATTCAAGAAAGATATGATTCACTTCAATGCTGTCTACTAAAAGCAGGAAAGGAAGCAAGTATTAGGACAATACATAGAAAAACAAGCAAATGTAAACTAAGAGAAGATAAACAGATAATATTAGAAAAAAGCAGGAAATTGTTTGCATTCAGAACTATTGCAGAAATTAAATCAGAATTTGCTTTATTAAACAAAAAAAAACAAACGTAGACACAAAGGTAGATGCAAAAATACTTCGTTTGAAATATTAATTCAAAACGCGTCCCTAAAAGTTTTCTAAACGCTTTTTAACCTCTATTCTCGACCTTTTTTATGAGAAAGATTAATATGATAAAACTATTGTATACCAAAATATTTAATACATTTTAATATTTATTTGATTTTCTTGCTATCACGTATTTGACATACCTCATCTTATATAACTCAACTACACTTTATGTGTGTTCTTAGCTAAATATTCAATATTTTCATTTACATCGCTTCATTATTTCCCATATTTATTCATTGGACCTATTTACTAGAACCCCCCACCCCAAAAAAATTGTAAGCTCCATTTTTCAATGATATAGATTTCACAACTCAATCGACAAATAAAAATAATATATGTAACCTAAAATAATTACATTATCTTCTCCTGAAAGAATTACCCCATTATCTGGCAGATAACTATTGAAGAGAACCATCTACAGTGCCTGGAGAACAGTGAACTAGGTTGATAGATCTGTTTATTGTTCTTAATTCCAATTACGTAAAGCGTAATATACCTTTCAGAACATTATTCTTTTATTGAACATCTTCAAATTTGGGAAAAACAATAACCTTTTAGACATCAAAAAGTGATTATTATTCGATTCTTTACGAAGAAAAATAATAAATAAAAAAGAAGAATAATTGTTTATAACAGAGGAAATAAAATTGTTCTGACTTCCGGTTTTAAGAAATAGATGTCTGTCTTATTTGTCAATTTTGTTTTGTTTTAATACTGCTATGTGCGATGGATCCTTGTTTTGCTTGAGGAAAGTGGATGCAGCTTCGCTATCTGCGCATGCTATCTTGTGCCCCAAAGGGTGAGGAGTTCAGTTATTTCGTCTGCAGTAGCATCAAAGGAATTTTCAATTAAAATAGTTTATTTCGTCAATTAAAATAGTTTATTTCATGAAAGTTAATATTTCGTGATAATATTATCAAATTTCAAAAACGCTCGTTGATACCTTTATGTGTGTTTCAAGTTTGTTTAGTAAATATGAAGAGATAGTGCTTTCGGAGGCCAAGAAAGTGTCTGTACGTTGTTTATCTACCACGTTCAGTTTTTAAGTGTTATTTTGACATCAAATAAAGTACTAAATAAGTAATTCATTCTCGATTATCTTATTTGAAAATAAGTAAGGGAATCGTTGAGGGGGAATGACAGCATTTTGTGGATGAGAATACGATACAAAAGTACCATTCTACGAGAATACTATACTAAAATATTAATATTATTCACAATATATTTTCGATACACTTCAGTTGAAACAACTTTGTAAAACATCACCTACATTAATATACCGTAAATAAATTTATGAAGTATTGCCTCTAATATGGAACAATTCTTTGGCCATTCATTTGGCGTGCAGAAAGCAATTACGTTTCAACAATTATTTTATTTTATATACATTTGCGAAGGGTGACATAAACAATGTTGTTTGATAATCGAAGTTAGGAAAGTATACAAAGAAGTGATACCTATTTTAGTAATATATCGGTTTGCAATACAAACGAGCAATTTTAACTTTCCTCATGACAATACTACGTAAATACGTCTCGCAGTAAGAACAAATCCGGTAATTCAAACCGTATTAAGAAACCATTTCAGGTCCCGCTTCAAGACATTGATAGTTTATTTGAAACATGTAAAAAACTTTCTTGATAATTTTGAAGTTTCTACCTACGTTTGCATCTCATTGAGTAGAATACACTTGGGCCAGGTTTTCTTCAATTTCTTACGCTTAATTAATTCAAAGAAGAAAAAGTATTGTCTTAGCGAATTTTTCAAATTTTAATACCTTTTTATAAGATTCAAACACGTGTCCAGTATTGCTCTATTCCAGAAATTTCTAGCCATTTTCTTTCATAGACCCCTTCCAAGGCATTTGTGTATGTTTCATTGCCCTTGTGATTCCTCTATAATATTCAGAATCCACAGTCATGACATTAAGTATTGCACCTAAATGTCTTAACGACAACTATTTCCTACACTAATATACACTTCCTACACTCTCGTAAATATTTCTATTTTTAATAATCGAAGACTCTTCCGCTTAGTAAATGGGTTTATAATTCTCTTTTTATGCGGTTACAAAACCTTTTTTAAGAACTAACATTAATATTTTAGTGCATATTGCGGAAAGTACTTTCTTGAGCGATAGAGCATCGTTGTGAATAAATAGTTATATCATGAGTTTTTGAACCTCTTAATTTCTATGAAACAGATAGGAACGAATATAAAATATTTTTTAAATTTATTATTATATGATTTTGCTTTGTATCAAGAAGCAATTATTTTATTTTATTAATTTTTATAACCAATGGGATCTTGAGTATTCTTATCAGGCGTCGATTCATATTCCTTCAGCTCTTGACCCCCAATCAACCCCTAGATTCAAACCTTCGTCGACCCCAGAGTGGCCTATATCGACCCCGTTAAGAACCCTTGACCTATTCCGTCCATGAGATGTTAAAAAACTGCCGAAAATTGTAATTAGTAGGACGAAACAAAAAAAGGTCAGTTCCCTAATTTTTTCCGAAGCGGCGTAGGCGGAGGAAGCCGGGCAAAGCAGCGGGCGAGGCGTGTGCGCGGCGGGCGTCTCCCGGGCGAGCGGGCGGGCGAGCGTGCGAGCGGTCGGCCGGCGCGCGCTCCGCCTCGCCCGCGCCCTCGCGCCGCGCGGCCCCCGCGCTCCAACGGCGAGGGCGTCGCGGGCGGAACTGGTTCTCCCAAGACGCTCCCCGCGAGGGCGAGGGTGCACGCCAAGGCGAGGCGAGGGCGAGGGCGAGGGCGAGAGCCAGGACCAGGGCACAGGGAACCTCTCCGCCCGGGCCCACGATGACCGTTACGTCTAACCGCCCCCTGGCCGAAATCTCGGCCTCGTCACCCGCCCGGGGCCGCGATTGCGCCGGCCGACGATTTGCACGTGCGAATTCGGGCTTGGCGCGTCCTCGCTGCTGGCTGCACTGGACCGGCCGTGCGGGGCTGGCGTTTCCTGGGGAAGCGTCTTGCCGGCGCGTTGAGTAGGTTCTACTCGTAAGTATGGGACCGAGGTTGTGAGTAATTATCGGTCTCAAAGCTAAGGTAATCTATTTCTTAATCGTACATTTGAGGTATTTGAAACAAATAAAATCTTATCACAATGACTAACTAGCGCTTGTCAGATTTCTGGAAGATTAATACAATGAATATTCTTAGTGTGGGTGGTTGCTAAGGGTGCAGGGTGTCTGAGAAGATCAGTACACTAAATTCGTCACTAATAGGTTCCGCGAGAGAAATGGATATCTTCTACAATAGAAATCTAAGAAAGATGTAGCAAATTTGCAATCACTCATTTGTTGCTCCATGAAAATAATTTCGCGTTTTCAATTGTAGTACGGAACAATAACTGTTTCTATCCTAATTTGCAAGAAATAAGGAAAGTTCTTTTTGATTATTGAACAAAGCAGAAGCTGAAACATCAAAACATCAGAATAAATAGACAAATGGCGACAAAGAGTCAGGATCAAAAAGGAGCGCCGGAAAAAACCTTAGAAAACGGCGTGGGACATCGGAATTGACCAAAGAAAGCAAACGCAGGAATTAAAAAATGTTAACTCGGCAATTTTGGTTTTCAGTTTCATAGATGCTGTATGAATAATTCCATTATAATCGCCTGGAAAGCGATACAATTTCGTTATATTTTCCGATATACTGATATACTCACTCATCAATTACACCCCGAGTCGGCATCTTAAACATCTTACTGAAAATTTACTTCAATTTCAAAGAAAAGGCATTTAAAGTATTAAATACTTTATATGCAAATATATTTCGATCTGTAATTTATATTATTTAACATACATTTCAAATATACGTTTTACATAAACATTTTGAGGTAGATCAGATCAAATGAAAGTATATCTATAAAGAAATAATTGTATATACTTTTGCGTAGAATAGTTATACATTAATATACTTACCTTGCCATTTTGTCAATGAATTGTAATGAAAATTCAAGACAATAAGCACTATTATCTTGCTCCTCTAACATGCAAGTCAGTTTACTTTAGAGCAAACAGTTAGGGCTCATATTTATTATTGTAATCGCAGTCATAACTACTCAGAAGGTTCTGACTGAGCACCAGTTCCGGCTATCTCCCCAATTCCTGCTATTAAAATAAAAATTATACGTTCTGAGACAGGTATTTTTGAAAATGGTGATGCGAAGAGCTTACAATTACAGTATTTATAAGGAAAGGAATTCATACCAATTATTTTGAAGTGGCAAGAGGACTTGACGATTAAAATATTATACGACTTTGTTGGCATTAAGACTAGAATTTTGAAAGATTATGGTGAGAGAATAATATGAGTATATATATTGTTTGTATATGATTGTGTATCTATAACCTACGATATTCTGTTAATTGCTAGCTCAATCCATTGCGCAAAGGAAGAAAATGGGTGTACGTAGAGAGATCACAAGAAACCGAAAGGGTAGAGACAGGTTCAGGAAACTCAGGAAACTTTCCGAAGGGAGTTTCATCGATGAAGAAAAATTTTAACTTCAAGATGAATTGAAGAAGAGCAGACGCATTATATATTGTCAATCACATACATCACATAGTACTGGAGTTCAGAAATCCAGCGTGATGTAGCTACTTAAAAGCAGTGCTCCTTGTCTATCTGTACCGTAACGATTTGTCATCTACGTAGAGAAAGAATTTTAATTGATGAATGAATTAACTGAAGATGATATATTTCTACGATGAAATATTTTAAAATAGTAATTAGAATCTCTTGCTCCATGTATTTAATGTCGCCTTAACATTAATGCTAATAAATCGGTTTAAATCAATTTTTATTTTTAATTCTGAGTTCATAGACCCATTTTCTTACATTTCATGGTGTCCCACTTGATTCCATGATCTCCCAAGGTTTTACGACATCAGAGTTATCATCAGGTTTCGGCCAGCATGTCCGTGACGCGGCTTGTCCCGGATAGCCTAGAGAACACCAACTCCGGCCGCGAAAGCCTTCGCAACCATATCAGATTTAATTATCCAATATATTTTTGCCATTAAAATAAAATAATATATCAATATTAAAATAGAAAAAAGATTCAAAGTAGAAAATAAATTATTATACAATGTGTTCATTTTTTGTGCTTGTATTTATGCTGATTAAATAATTACTTAATTGAATAATTTGCTCAGTCAAATTTGTGTAAATCCGTCCGTAATAGTGTGCTACTTAATGTAGCGTAGATCCAAATTTTTCTACTGGAGAAGTCTTTTTCAGTATTTTTCTTTCTTTATTCTTTATGAAATTTTATGAAATTATTCAGAAATTTTAAAAAGTTAGAAGATATTTTTTCTGCAATAATAACCATGATCTATCTAAATAATTCAGAGAGTCCATCTACAATTTCTAACAAAAAAAAGACTTTTCTGACGGTTACATGTTCTTTTTATCAATCTCCGATTATTTTAATAATATTTCTGACATAATATTGTGATGAAATATTACCTAGTTAATAAATTTTAATTAAAATGTTATTGATCACTCCTTATTGATCAGTGGTTTAATTGTGTTTAGACAAAGGGAGTTTTAAAGAAATGCGGAAGTAAAATTTTGTAAAGTAGGGACTATTTAAAAATATTACATTAATTTCATTTTAATCGTATATTTGCAATATATGTCCTAATTTTTTGAAGTGTACCTCAGTAAGCAACAAATCTACATCACAATTAATGCCTTATTTTTCTTTATCTGAACAATATTTTGAGCAATATAACTGAATGAAATGTCAGTTATTTTTTGACTTGTATGACCATATTATTGAAGTGTGAAGGGTAATTTGGATTCTTTGACTAGCATCATATGGTTTCTTTGTATTCATATTTCAAAAATATATAATTCTTGTTTAATATAATTCTTCTAGTTTGTTATCTTTAATATTTTATGTAATATAACCTACAACTTTGGAAAGTTTCTCTTGATTTTGAATAATTTTAGAGGCATATTTAGAGAAAGAAAATCTGAAATAATTTGTTTCAAACATTGTCAAATTCACTTAACGAATCATCTTGCACGCACTGGCGTTACTTTCCCAAGGTTTAACTTCCTTTTATTTATTTTCCAGAAACTTTCATTTGTTCTCCTCATTAGTGTGCGTTTAATTAGAATAGCGTTATAGCAAAGACGTCGTGGCTTTGAATATTTTGTTACACACTGCACTGCGAGTAATTGAAGAAAAATAATTTTGTAATAGAATTACCAAGTCAACATACAAAAGTCCCACTTGCGAATGAATTTTCTCTTAGCTACCACGCCAAGTAATTATTTGAAAAGAGTTTCAGAGAATTGGTCTTTGTTTTGGCGTTGTACAAACACAAATTATCAAATATTTGTGTGAAAGATTCATAGACATTGTGATTTATGCGACCTTTTGTTACATATATGATGACATGTATATTGTGTGCCTATTAGAGATTAATTCTCATTCATTAATTGAAGAATAGTGATTTTTTGTACAATCGCGCAAATTTAATAACTTTTTATAGAAATATATTAATTCATGTACTTTCGCAATTAGTTTTATTTTTTATTAGTAAGAAACAAGACACTATTTAAACAGAGTATTTACGTAGTGAATATCCAATAAAATGTTTTCTTGTCTTTGTGGTTGGAACAATATGCCTTATATATGTTTGTGTTATATGATAATCGGTTGCATTGTAAATTTGTGCAAAGTGCTATGCTCTATTTAAAAAACGCACGTTGTCATTTTTGACATCCACAAAAGTTTGTCAACGCCCTTAGAAAATAATAAAATAATAAAATTCCATTTTGAAAATACATTCACGAATGGAAAAGTTAAAAAGATATAAAAAAATATATTCCATAAAAATTCAATATTAAAAAATTATAATTTTAATTGATAATAGACAAATGTATTGTGATGGATATATTAATAAACAATCCGATGAATACAAGTCTCAGATATGGTGTATATTGAACTGCGCTCTTGTAAATCACAAACATGTGAAATAGGTATTCTGAAAAATTTTCTTTGCACGTCATTGTAAATATTGTAATTTCCATATTTCAATTCCATAAAATATTGATTTGCTACAAATTTTCTGATAAAGTGGGGCTCATAGAAATGTGAGCATGGAAAAGTGTCCTCTCTGAAATTTATATAACATGTGCTACAGTACTTTATTTAATAATTTTTACGGGAAAATATATTTATAATTTTCTAATAGAAAAATCCGAAAATTGCAATTTGGTTTTACTCACGTTATTATATCAAAATTCAATGTTAATGTTTCCTAGCCGCTCAAGAAATCTTAAAAAAGGACATAAAGTAAATATTTTCTTGTATTTCTTGTGATTCAAGTGTGACTAACGAATTAAATAATTTTCAATAGTGTAGTTTTGTGAGAAATAGGCTGAAGACATATTACGACACAACTAAATCACCATATATTTCGATATTCATTACCTATTATAAACGTGTTAAATTATTTTGTGGGTTTAACTGTACAATTTACAACGAACTTCAAATGAATTTTTTTCCTTAATTCAACATGTTAAGACGTTATACACACCACGTTTGTTATATACTGCATTTGTTCGGCGTAGCTTTTTTAAAGTGTAAAAATCAGTGATGATGGGAAAACAATTCCTGAAACAAAACATTAATAAGATCGCTGGTGAGGTAGATACCTTCTAATAATTAAATATACAAATGATGTTTCTGAAATCAAATATATATATATATATATATATATATATATATATATACATACATACAGACATACATACAGACATACATACACACATACATACATACATACATAAACTTAAGATCTCGATCGCGCAGCGATCATCATCAGTGCTATCTTGCAGCGTCTGTACTGAAAACGTGAAGTTCTGAAGAGAACTTCGTTTTCCGTCCAGACTCTGCAAGATGGCTTTGATGATGATCGTTAGGTGATCGAGAAGATCTTAAGTTTAAATATATATGTGATACCACACTACACCTTTTTATTTAATTAGTCTTGATACATCTTGTCAATATTTGTAGATAATATGACGTTATTTGATACCTACTTTCTGAAATAAAATTTATTTCTCCCTTCTAAATTTAGATGTAGTTTTTACTCAAATATAAATGTTGCCTTATACAGAAACCTGAATTGTACAAAATGTTCTTGCGTTGAATGTGATATCTCATTACTAGTGAATCTGAATGTGATAATACTAAAAACATTTTGACATTTTGACATACAAATACCATTTGTCTGCAATTTATATATATGTTTCTCATATAGAAACTTAGTTATACAGGAAAGTGTGTAGAAAGATTTCAGTGTTCTTGACAGTCTCAAATTGTCATTAGACCAGATGTACTTATGAATTGTTTAATAAAAATTATTTTTTCTGTTTTTATCCTTTATTATTGCATATCGTTCTATTAACAAGTATATGAAATGGTAGTTTTTTATATTAAACTACGTTGCTATCTTGCCAATGCCAATTTAATTGTTCAAAATAATGTAGTATTTATTCTGGTAAGATAATAGAGATATAAAGATTTTAACTTTTCTAGGTTAAAAATATTAGGCTTGGATTAATTATTTCATTTGGGAGCCATTTTATGTTTTAAATGACTCATTACTTATTTTAGAATAATTTATTTGCTAAGTACATGCAATTATAATTTCCGTGCTGTAGTTCGGTTTTGGATGATGAAATTCGTGGTCATTAACACATTCAGTGATAAATACCATTATATGAATATTTGTAACACACTTCATACGCTTACGGCATGTAGTTTTTCAGAATGGACACTTCCTGGAAAACGGACAGGGAATGTCAAGGCTTGTGATGTATGAATGAACATAAATGTACTTCCCTTTGCGCACGTTTTCTTGATCTCCCGAATATCTTCACCACCTTTCAATCATAAATAGTTGAACAACGAATGAATGTTTGAATGAATGGATAATTGAATTAATGATTGAGAGGATGATTGAATGAATGAATTGATGATTGCATGAATGATTGATTGAATGAATGAAAGAATGTACCAACAAAGCGAGATCAGTAAAATTTGAATACCCTACATTTTTGCTCCAGAGTTATAGAAAAATAATTTTCACCAGGAAAGAAACTACAGATTTAATTCAGTAGTACTCCTATTCATTTATCTACACACCTGACTCTACTCTTACAATTAGCAATAGGAAATCTCAACAAACCTGCGCACAGTGTAGCTAAATTTATGTTCATTAATTCATACATTAAATTCATTCATTCCTTATTTGTAAATATACTGTTAATTGCCCCATATATTTTTAATTGTGCCTTTTGTGTTTGCAAAATCCAAGATCTGGTTAAGAAACATTTACTTAAACCTTGCTTTTATTTAATATTTGCGGTAAATAATGTAAAATAATTTATGTATTTTAGCGGGGAATAAAAACAAAAATTTACACCAAAACCGTAAAACAATACTGGATAAGTAGTTTCAAAAAAAGTTTCCTGTACTTCCATCTGCCTTTATAACAACAAAATAAGCTTGCATGGCACGATTCCTTCGGGAAGATTGCATTGGTTATCTAATTATTCTTTTTCGTCTTCTAAACTGTTTTAAGAAAGACTTGTGTAACGTCCTACATTGTCTAATTGTGTAGAGAAAGTTACACGAAATATTTTATTTCTTTTATTGCAATTATAAATGAATTACTTAGCTGCATGATGTTTCGTTTTTGAAACCAAAAGTAACAACGATATACGAATTCATGTAATTTCACATTAATGGAATGAGCATCTGTTTTAATTTTACGTTTTGAGAATGATAATCAAACAAGACATTATTTTTATAGTTTAAGATGTCTTCATTACTGATTATTTTATTGATTAAAATGTCCAGTTTATTTTATGCCTGATGTTAGAATTCATTTACAATATCTTAAACGATGTATGTTACACTTCGTGTCCTGTGAATGTTTGTCAATGTCAATAACGCACAGTGTTTTCATGAGATTTTATTTTTTCCTTATTCGCATTTTACCATATACTATAATGCTTGAAATCGCAGAGCAGAGGAAGCAATCAGTATTTGAAAAATTATCAATATATTTTATAATCCGTGTCACAATATTGAACATATAGAAAGGTTTTAATAACTTTCATCAGATGTAACATAACGTGTAATTGCTCTAGCTTATATGAATCTTTCATTATTTCTTTGCATCACGTTATCTTCATGTCTGCAGTTTTGTCCATACAAAAAACGAGGAAATACACGAAGAATATTTCTTTAATTAACCCAACAATTTTGGATGGTCTAAATAAACCGTGATCTTAAGAAAGTTTCTCATAGTCAAAAAAATGAACTGTGAACACTAAAATTCAAGAACGGATAATCTTCATATTCATATTTAATGAAATTGTAATCGCAAATGCTTATGACTTTGAGCTTTGATGATTCGGTTTAAAAATATTTTCAGTTTTGAAAGGAAGTTGTGAGCAATAGGGAAGTTACAACAACAATAGCCGCTAATGGGTTATGCATATGCTGCTGTGAGGATTGAAACATTATTTCGACCATTACCACAAAATTCGAGGGTTCTATATACACAAACATTAAAAGCCGTAGACACTAATGTTACATCAGATTTGTGTATTTTAGAAGACAATGAGATGATGGGATTGCAAGTTAGATTCCAATAACACCTAAATCCAAATCACTATTTATAGAAACATGTAGTAATTAATATTAAAAATTGGCGTATTATCAACATTATACTCTAGGATGGTTTCACCAGGTGCTAAAACTGAGTGCTTGCATTGGAATTAGAACAAATGGTAGAGAATAATTTAACAATAAATATCACTAGTAAAACATTGAATTTATTTTTCAACGTAATTCATTTTCGTAAAGAAACTAATAAAACAAAATCAATTAAACATAACAACCAATAGATTTGTTAAAAAATAATATGCTAGATTTTAAAGACTCTAAAATTGAAATTAATTTCAAAGGTTCTGGTCATCTCTATTAAAATAATGAAAGGATGAAAATCATAAGCTGTCAGCTGAACGTTTTCGAAGACGAGTTGAGTAATTTGTAATTTTACGTATTTTGCCTTTGTCAGTTAATGTACCTTTATGATTTTTTCTAGACATTGGGTCTTCGCCACCCGTTTATTTACAGCCGTCCACGGCTTTGCACGAGTTCGGAGGTTGTGCACGGGATTTCTACGGAAAATTTGATTTTGGCATCTCCCCAAGATACTTTTGTTGCTTTCATCATGATTAAAATGTTGAAATGTAAATATTTCTAGTTTAATTCCAAATATAAAGTGTTTTTCTTCGATCTCTCTGGTGGCTTGCTAAACAATTAAGTAATCGGTGTCATTTACAAATACTAAATTTCTTAAATACAAAACAATGGACACAACTATGAAATTTTTCTTCAAAATAAAAGTACACGCAGGGAAGTCACAGTTATGCTATGATGCTATCTTAATTATAAATAATATTCAGTTAGTTTAAAATAAAACGTTGAAAATAACAAAATGTGCCATTACTCTTTAAATTTAACAAAACAAATGCAATAAATTAGAATTACATTTGCAAACGTCTATCATATGTATAGTCAAAGTTTTCGAATAAATTTTGTATACATTTTTTATCAACACATTTTTGCAAGTTTTAATACATTCATCCAATGTTATTTGGTATTTTATGATTAGGATGTTCTTTACGTTTCATTGAAAATGTTTTTTTCGCCGTCACTACTAATGTACATTAAAAATATAAAGTTCCCGAATTTGAATTGTCACTTAAGTTGAATTGCATCCATAATCGCAAGCATAAGCATAAGTGTAAGCATATCCATAAGATCCATTTATATCAAACAAGCTGTCCCTGATGTTTGGCAGCGCTGCTACGGGATTGTTAGTAATAAGTGAACATCTTTTTTTAATGAGTAGGAATAGTGCTATAAGTATTTTCGTAGAATGTCTTACAAGTTTTGTGTTATATATCGTAAACCGTTGTGAGGAAAGGTGTAAGTAATTGCAATTTTTATAGTATACGTCACAAATATACTTCATTACCTTCCTAATACGCTGTCTAATACCTAGTCTTTGTTGCCTTCCAAGTAGTTATGCAGCGTTGTCTGTTCTATATATTTTTATGTATTGCAGAAGTTTGAGCACAAAAGAACGCCTTAATCAAACTAATCCGTATTAGGAGACTGGGTAAGCAATATTTTATATTTTTTCTTTGTGCATACTGAATTCAATGGAATAAAATGTACGGAAATAGAACGTGATATTGTACACCATCAAATAGCCTGGCAAAGTGAACAGACAACAAGCGAATATAGCAATATCCTAGCAGTATTTGGGAAAATGGAAATGAAATCATCCTCTGACGATTCTCTTTATAAACAAAGGAGAAAGAATGGAACTAAGATATTTAAAAAGATGCTTAGTTCTTACTACAGTGTCTATGTTCATTGGAGACAGCGGAAAATCAAAATGGGGCAATTAACGAGCTGCGCATCCAAACAACATACTAGAATAATCGAAAAGAAAATATGAAATACTTCAATAGAAAAAAAAATATTATTTTTATGGTCATAAAATCAATAACCCGATGTTCAATCTACGTGATTCTCCATATGTATCAAAGCAAAAGAATCGAAACCTAATCTTATTGGCTACCGTGTTTTTATGACCTATTCCTAGACTTTTTTCTTTAGCAGCATCTGCAGTTGCACACGATCTCAACGCTCTCGCCAGGTTAACGACAAATCATAACTTTAATTTTTTTTCGTTTTCGCCATGGACTCAGCAACAGTGTGTGTACTAATATGTAAGTTATTTATCAAAATACTTTAAATGTTGTAAGACAGAAATTAGATGCCCAAATTAGAAAATTTTGGAGGCCCGAGGAAGGTACCAATGTGGCTATATTTCAGATACCCATATTTTACTAATTCTAGGGAAAAAATACATAAATCTAAACAGAGAGCTTGAGATGTCCCTACGAGAAGAAAAAACATGTTTAAAAGAATT
Source organism: Gryllus bimaculatus (assembly GCA_017312745.1). Lineage (NCBI taxonomy): Eukaryota > Metazoa > Arthropoda > Insecta > Orthoptera > Gryllidae > Gryllus > Gryllus bimaculatus. The sequence goes on from BOPP01000002.1 coordinate 21,299,726, forward strand.
GAAGATATGAAGAACGTAAGTCAGGAAAGTGAAACTGCAATTAAAATACCGTTCTTATTCACTTTTTTGAACTAATTATTTGAACTTATATATATATTATATTATATTATATTATTTATTATATCTTAATTTATTTATAAATTATTATATTTATAAATTATATTTATAAATTAATTTATTATAACTTATATTATATCTTATTTGAACTAATAAGCGATTGACCAACAGATGATGATAGCTTCCCTGGAGAATCAGTAGCTTTTGATTATGTTAGAAATTACTAGATTTCTACAGTTTCGATTGGGAGCAGCTTCTTACATAACAGTGGGCTGCGGGACGCGCGTTAGGAATCGAACCCGTGTAGACATTCTTAGCTCTAGCGTTGAATAAAATTATACGACCTATTTATCCGTCTTATTTACACGAATCGAGCATTTTGTTATTTTGCAAGTGTTAGAAATCATAAATTCGCAATATATAAAATGAACTTCTCTAAACACCATTGCATCGATATGCATCGCCTATTGCATTTATTACAATTATTGCACTGCTTACTTGAAATTCATAGCTTTGGATTCATAGATTCGGTTGTTCATTGAAAAAGGCTATAAAGATATGTCTGATAAAAGTCTGAAAAAGGATTTCTCTGATGACGACTATCTGTTCAATAAACCACCGATAAAAATGTTATTATTTTATTGTTATCAAAAGATTGTATAGGTGTAGTTCAAAAGTATAAAAGAATACAGAGTGAAGGGTGAAATTCCTCCTTCGAACCTAGTTTTACCATGTACCTCAGTTTTCAGATTAATGTAAAGAAACATTGTTTGTGCGATGCTATTTAAACATAAGCAATATAAACATAATAGATCGCTAAATTTAACGATTTTGAGTACATGAAATTGCCGTGTATTTCTCATAAGACAGGAATAGGATCAGCCAGACTGGATACCGCAGTGTATCACATCGCCCTTGCACTTTCCAAAGAAGGATACTCCCCTTTTGCAACAGGGAGTCGAACGGCGACCTTGGGGTGGGTGACCCGCCGGGTCGGCGACCCGCCCCTCCCGAGGTGTGGCTGCTTGGGTGGGCGGATGTCGGAGGCGTGGCGGCGGCCGACGTCTATTCTCGTACGACGAACAGAGTGCCCCTATGGGCGGTACGCTTCATTGGTCTATTGCCCGAGGCGCTCGGCGGCGAGGCGCACGCGAGCGCGGGAGGCGCGGCAAGTTTTCTTGGGTCGGAGGGTCTGAGAAAGGGTGGAATGGTTGTCGGCGTGTTTGGAGGCTGGTGGCGTCTTGTCGGGGGATGAGGCGCGTGACGTGGGCAATGTATTGGTCTCTGCTGTTTGCCGTCGGCCCTTACCTCGGCTGTACCCGATCGCTTGCCCGCCTTCGCCGCCCGGTCTCTCGCCCTTTCCTCGCTCCGCTCCCGTGCCTTCGGGTTTGCTTGCCGCGCCGTAGCTCGCGGCCGTGCGCGGCCCGCTGAGCGTTCTGTGCGGCGTTCGTGCCCACTTTTTCGTTTTCTTCACCGTGAGTTTGCTGTGCGTATGCCGCCGCGCCGTGCATTGTCCCTTGTCGCGATGGGTTTGCTTCGTACGCGGGGTGTTTGGTGATCTACGGTTTCCACATATGCGATGCTTTGTGGTGCGGGGCCGCCGCGCCGCTGGGGCGCTGGGGGGGCCGCGGGGATCCGCTTTATTTTTTTTTCTTGTTGGGTCTCTCTGTTTCTGGTTTTTGGTGCCTTTTGGTCGAGCGCAGGCCGCGGCGGGCTGATTTTCCCCTGTGGCGGGATTGTGGTTGGCGGTTTTTACTGAGTGTCGGTCGTGCCCAGTCCGGGGCAGCCGCGCCGGGGCCGAAGTCCGCGCGCAAGCCCCACCGCGCTGACCCCGAACGGTGGCTCTGACCGAGTTCGACCTCGGGACGGTCCTCGTGCGTCATTCACGCGTGCGTTTGCCCTGAACCCGACGAAGTTGCTGAGTAAACAGGAAGGAAAATCTTTCGAGGAAAGATACGGAAACGTTTAACCAACATTATTCGGAATGCTATAATTAATACCGGAGTGCCATTCCTTTTTCGTCACAGCAACAACAGTCGAAAGATTGACTCTAGTTTTACGTAACTACTTAGTCTGCTATTTGTACATTTTATATCAAACCCCACAATTGTTTTGATTATTCATGTTATGAAGATGCAGTAGAAGGAGTTTCACGAAATATTGTGTATATGTACAAACATGGTTGGCATCTTGCTTCTCAATATATATAAAAAATATATGAAGAAGTGGTAATTTCTACCGTGCCCTCGTATGGTGGGCACTGGTTCAGGAATACTATAGTTCACTTTGAGAGACACTTTGTCTACTTATAATTCTAATTCCGCATCTTATAATAAATGGAATTAGATGGAAAACTTGAAAAAAATTTGGAGATAAGGCAGCAAATTGTTCACCTCATCTTAGTGGGTAATTCTAGAGCAAATCTCTGAAGTTAGTAGTATCTCTGAGTTTTTATTCTTGGCTGCGTTGATCTACAAACATGACATATTTCTAGATGCAGGAATTTAGGCCCGCCAAAGGGACACTATTTTACCGTACAATTTTAAAACGGTGTATTTTTGTGCCCGTAGTAAAGACAATATTTACTGCATGTTTTTGAAAGGAGAAATAATTCGTCTAAACAATCTTCCATTCCAGAAAGAGATGATTTTTGAAATAATTTTTCCAAAATTGACCTCTAATGAGTTTAACAAAGATGAACACTCACTTTAATGTAGATATTTGTAGTGAAAAATCCTTCGACCTCTAGCTTGACAGCCGCTGCAGGCCATATATGGCCGACCAGCATGACCCAGCCTCTCCGCCCTCGCCTACGGAATAAGCGGTTCATGTGGTTAGCACAAAGCATCCCTTTACCGTTATTTCTGCTCTTCATAAACTTGAAACTTTAGTTATATTAGTGAACCATATTACACTTTCTGTAACTAAATCACAGAAGGAAGTATTACTTTTCAATATTCTAAAAATAAGAAATTAGTTGGAACAGAAAATATTAAGTTGAAGAATTTTCTCTGTAAAGTCAAAACTTATACTAACATCAGTAACCAAACACTTTTGGCAATATGGTGTTGTCATTACTTGAGTGGCTTTAAGTTGCTCCGATGATTGTCTTCTGTTTAAATCCGATGTTGATTCACATATGAGTGTCGGCGCTCTTTCAACCGCAATGGATTGCAGTTCATTCATCAATGTTTGGCCCGTCTTCAAATGATTGAAGATTTGTCATCATCATGGATCTGTCACAGAGGCCGCGAAAGACTTCGAGTATATTGCTTCTGCTTCTGTGACGCTTAGTGGCTCCTTGACATGTCTACACGTTTTGAAAACACATTGGCTTTAAGTATCGAAGGCCGTTCTCGATCAGTCTTTATCCAACTGAGGTACGTAATAAAATTAAGATCGGGTGAGGCAGACTGAGCCGTCTCGGCGTTCCAACGGGTTGTTCGAAGAACTTGGCTGGCGTGGCTGCAGAGAAAATTCGACACGGCGAAGGACAACAAAATCTCCAGTGTTGGCCGGGGAGAGCACTACGTTTTCCGCGACCGGTCCGCGAGGGACAAAACGGCAAACACGGGCGTACCGAGAGTAGCAAAGTTGTAAAAGTAAAATTATCGCCCGGGGTGCAGAGGAGCGTCGCCGGAAAGCCGGTGCGCGGGGGGGCGGCCGGCTCGGCCCCCGCGGCGGCGGCGGCGGGCGGCGCAGGGCGGGGCGCCACCCGCTCTTCTTGCGAGGCAGCTGCTGCAATAGCGCGGCCCGGTTGCGCATAACGGTCGCAGCGGCGCTGTGGCGGCGGCGGCGCCGCGGCGGCGGCGGAGGCGGCGGCGGGTCGGAGGGGACCGGCCTCCGGCCTCCGGTCGCCGCCCAACGCCCGCCCGGCACACCGCGGTGTCCTGCGGCTCGCGAGGAGGGTTGCGATGCTGGCGGAGGTGGAGGCACGGGGACGAGGACGAGCGGCGAGGCGGAGGAGGAGGAAGTGGAGGAAGAGACGGAGCGGGCGGTAGCGGCCGCTGGACGTTGAGAGAAGGGCGGGTGGGAGCTAGCTGCAAGGTTGGTTTTTTTTCACGCGAGCCCCCGAAAGTGCCACCGCCGCCTGCCCGCCGCCGCCGCCGCCATAGGTGTTTTTGGCCTGCGGGTGGTTGCGTCCAGAGCGTTTCGGCCAACTCACGCCGGCCCCGCCGCTGCCCTCGCGCGCCCCCCTCCTCCCGCCTCCGCCGGGTTGCGCGGGGCGGCAACAGGGCAGGACAGGTCTCTCTAGCTCTGGGGGAGTCCGGGCGATGGCGGTTTGCAAGAGCGCGGCCTCTCTGGCGAGCGCGTCGCGTCGCGTCGGCCGGCCGCCT
>BOPP01000002.1:21304144-21340168 GCA_017312745.1 Gryllus bimaculatus
GTCGGGACCGGCAGCAGGGCGCTTCGCGCGAGGCGCGACCGCAACCGCGTGCGCTTTAGGTCAGTAATACACGCCCGACCCTTAAGCCACGTGGTCGCGAGGCCGACTGGTTAATTTCATATACCACGCGTTCGTGTTGTAATCGGGTTGGGACCGGCTCACCCCTCCGGCCCGCCCGCGCCACCGCGATCGCGGCGCAGCCGCCGACCCCCGCCGCCCCCGCCCGCCCCCCGCCCGCCGCTCGAGCGCCGGCCCCCCGCGCCTGCCGCCGCCGCCGGCGCCGCACCGCGCCCGCGCGCCGCCCTCCGTCGCCGGCCCCCGCGCCCGGGTCGCGCCACTTGTCAATTATAATTACAAATATCAGCAAATCAATGGGCAGGCGCGTGGCGGCCGGTTTCGCGCCTGGGGCCAGGAGCCGGGGCTGGCGCGCGACCCTGCGTTCAGTGAGGGCGCGCCGCCGCCGGTCGCGGTCGCAAGCGTCGCGGAGGCCTTAGCGCGGCGGCGTCGGAACGCCGCTCCCGGCTGCAAGGCCACGCGCCGCGCCTCGGCGACTGAGGGGCGCGGGGCGTGGCGGGCGGGCGGGCGGCGGCGGCCACGGCGCCGTGGAGAGGGTAAGTCATTGCCGGCGGGCGCGCTGGCAATCGGCGTCGGCGTCCCGCGGCCGAACGCGCCCTTCCCTCCCGCTCCCTTTCCCCGACCGACCGTCTCCCGCCCCACCACCCTCCCCTCTGCTCCTGGCGCGCCGCTCCTCGGGAGTGGCGGAAGCCAGCCGCCGACCTCCGAAGATTCCAATGTGATTAGACCCACGTTTAACATTAATTGCTTCTAGCTCGGGAAAACTTAGAAAAATCCAATTTTTTTCATCGGAGAGGCAAGTGTTTAGCGAAGCCCCATTTCATATACACCATTTCTCTATGAGGGCCATCCAGGTCTTGTTCGCTGCGAACATAATAATACAATAGAATACACTCTATACAAAGCATTCCTCAATCAAGCACGCAAACGCTCTGCTCTGGGTTGTTTTTCCTTCCCCATCAGGGCGAATTTTACATTAAATTTTCACATAAAACTCCTATATTTTCTCGTATATTCCAAGTCTGCAGGGTAGCGAATGGCGCCACGCGGTGCGCTGCGCCGCAGGCGAGGAGAGAGGGCGGAAGCCTGGAAAGAATAAGCGCGGGAGTGCCCCGCCCGCGGGGTGGGGTGGGGCGGCCACGCGCAGCGCGTGCGCGGGCGCGCGAGACGAGGTGAGGCAAGCCGTGGGCGGCGACGCGGCGCGCGGGAAGGGCGGAAGGCGAGGCCTGAGAAGGGTGGTATGTGCCGGCCGTGAGTGCGTTGCGGGGATGGAGCCGTGGGAGTGGAAGAATCGCCCGCGGCCTACTCCGCCGCGCGCCCTGCGCTCCGCTCCGCTCCGCTCCGCTCCGCTCCGGTGCCGTGCCGTGCTGGCGGCGGTGCGCGGCGCGCACGTTCTCGCGGCCGCCGGCCACCTCCGAGCGGCGCAGCCCGCGACCGGCGACGCAGCGCGGGCCACGCCATAATGCCCTGCTGGGTTGCGGGGGCCGCGCCGCTGGGGCCGCTGGGCGCTGGGACCGGTCGAGAGGCGCGGCGGGCCACCTGCTGGGCGGGTTGCCGCGGCCGCGCGCGGGGCCGAGTCCGCGCGCAAGCCTCACCGCGCTGACCTGCCGAACAGGTGGCTCTGACCGCGTTCCGACCTCGGGACGGTCCCTCGTGCGTCCTTCACGCGTGGTTTGCCCTAACCCGACGAAGGTTGCTGGAGTAAACAGGAAGGAGAATCTTCCGGAGGAACGATACGGAAACGTTTACCAACATTATTCGGATGCTATAATTATAACCGGAGTGCCATTCCTTTTTCGTCACATCACAACAGTCGAAAGATTGACTGCTAGTTTTACGTACTACTATGTCTGCTAATTTGTACTGCCTCCGCGGTCGGCGAGGGCGAGGGCGTGGGCCGCGGCGGCCGGGGCGCCCGCCAGGAAATTTCACGACGTGGTTCAAAGCTCCTCACCGGAGCCGTTTTGCCAGCGAGATGTGCACATTAGGATGTCTCGCTGTATCATTGCGAGCAGTTCTACTTTGACGCAGCGTCGCTGTTGATGAATAATCCAATCGAGAAAAGGCTTTTGATGATTTTTTAAAAGGCGCTACCGCGATGGGTGCAGCCCTACACTCATCGGAGCACAGTCCTTATGGCTCTGGGATATTAGGTACTCGCGTTTGCTTCGGAGTGAGAAATTCGGACAACGTATTTTATTCACACTCGGTTTTTCGGGCGCAATTCCATATTTTGATTTCAGAAAGACGAATCTCAATAATTAGACGAATTCAATTATTATTCTCTGCATTATTTTTTCTCACAGCGTTTCCTTGTCAGGTTTTAAAAAGGCTTGTGCAATAATCCCCTTCGTACTTTCACAAAATTTATATTTTTTCCATTTCCTTCTTTTAATTTCTATTATAAAATACTGTTCAAGCAAGTAAGTGAATCGTGACAATTTAAGAGTTCATATGAATACATACCATGGAATGTAGAAACAAAATTGTGTGTTCAATAAAATCAAAATATGTACTCTTCAAATCTATAAATAGATATATACAAAGAATTGAGAGCAGCAAAGGAAACGCAATTTTGTGCCAAAATAAAAATTAGGATAAAGAGATCAATTTTTGTTCTACAGAGAAAGAGCAAACATTTCCATTTGTGTTGGTCAACTCGTCTACATTCTCTTTAGAATGTTATTGAATAGAGTTGGACAGGTACTTTTTTCTAACTACTTGATGTACCAAGATTTAATTCATTAATTATTTTTTGTAATCCAATATACGATGAAACAGAAGTTTGAGTTACAAACGGATCATAATTTACATAAATATGGTACATGGACATCCTGCTTAATTTTTGTATGCAGAGAAAACACTCTTCGGAAATGTATTGTACATGCAGCATAAGAAGAAACATTTTAGCGTTTATACTATATACGTATATTAGGCATACACTTACGTATATGAAATTCACATAATTTCATTTTATTTTTTGCAATGAAGCCTCGTGTATTGTACAGCGAAAAGGATCCAGGAGGTACACTCAATGACACTTTTGTGAAGGGAATACTTTTTGTACTTGCGAAAATGATTGACGTCTAATTTTCACACGAGAGACCGTAATTTCACTTAAAATATTCGAGTTCTACAAGATGGAATTGTCACTGCTAAGTTGGAAATGCACTTATTGAGCATTTGATTACTGTAATGTAATCGAAGCATTTCTTTAGAGAAAGTAGTATTTCTACCAGAAAGTTTTAAATATTTTAACTTATTATTATTTATATCATGTTAAAAATAGATTTTCTCTAATCTTTATTTCTTGAGGGCTGCTTAGAACTCCCTATGTTAGTAATGGTTAGGCGTTATTTGTGTGAAGCATTTTTAGATTTCCCTTGAATTCTCTCGATTACTGGTTTCTTCTCAATTTCATAAAAATATTTTGTAAATAAATATCAGTGTGTTATTCAATCTGTTGGTTTAAAAATATTTGGTAGGTTAACATTTAAAAACCAGATACTCATTTCTAAATACCGTGAGCAAGGAAGCTACATATCCTAGGCACACTGATGTAGCAGGCTAGACAATTCTGCAAGTTCTTCGGAAGCAGAAGTTACTTGTATTAATAAAAATAATTAGTAAAATATAAAAATAAGTACGAAAAATGTATAGTATGCACGTATTATAAGTATAATGTGAAATACAATTATGTATTTATATTTCTTTTCATGCATGTACAGTAGCTTATTCAGTTATCAATATCATTTTGAACGGTAAAAAAAGTCTGAAAGACACTAGAGGAAAAATCAGTGTTAAAAAATGGTAATGGTTTTCATAGCTCATTTATAATTTTTTTGATTATTTTGTTGTAACTAATTTTATTTATAATTCTGTTTAATTTACCTGGCTGATATTTTTATGATTTCCTTTGAATATTATTTCGGAGATATTATTCAGGAGAACTGTTGTTCAAAACTTTTCCTGTTTGCGTGGAGAACTAGTGCTTATGTCGATTGCTGCTTCTTCGGTTTTGGATTTCACGGACTGGTCTCAAAAATTCCAGAAGTGCCTACGCAAGATATGAGCGATGCCCAGTAGTTCAATGTAATGCAGTTGGAAAGTTAGACTTGTATTAAAGCTTAGGCTGCTAAAATGTTCCATGTCAGAAGGTCCTCTAGGGCCCAAAATGTTTGCGGACAACTACTGGTGGTCTCTGGTTTTTGAAACATTCTAGGTATCTAGAGATACCATTTTTATATTTTTTACTTCTTCGGATTCCATTTGGAATCTTTCAGGGTGCCCATGTTCACCATTCATACCTGATAGTATGACGATAAAATCTTATGTACAATGATCTACTTGATGATCAGTTTGGATTTTGAAATTCCAGAGTTCTATTCCCGTGGATTCAGTTCGTGGAACGACTTGTCATTCCAACTTATTCTACGTTCCTGCTGCTTCATTCAGTGTAGTGATTATGGAAACGCTTTCCAGATGAGGATCTTCTCCTTACATACGTCAACAAGTCACATTTTCCTTTAATTTTAGATGTACTCTACACTGCGAGCTACTCTATTTGAACTGTGTTTTAGTGCTAAAATCCAGGGCTTGCGAATCTGTGAGAGCTGTTTTGTGAACATCACTGTCGCGGTTAGAGAGAACGATGGCCAGTCATTAGTATTCTTGTTGGGTAAACAGATTATTGACCGTTACTTGAGTTGTTATTATCACGTAAATTATCGACGAAATATATGATCTTTTGTTTATATATAAAATCCAGGTTGCAACTAGTTTCCGAAGGAGCATATTTAGTGATTAGGGTGCCTCTTCAATACATTGCACAATACAGTATACGATGTTTGGAATAACGCAATATTTTGTACTTCTTAGTATTTGTAATGACCTTAGAGTTTAGACAGGATGTTTCAAATTACTGAACTCTTATGTCCGTCATTACGACCAGTGCTTTCACACTCTCATTCAGGTGATCTCAATTTCCAAACTCTTATATTTAAGACGTTTCTCTGTCTTCTTGGTAAGATGTTCTAATCGCATGCCACAGCAACATCTACTACTAAATATTTTTCTCCAAATGCCGGGTAACAATACCCGGTTTGTACTGTCGCTAACGTACGAATAGAACGGTTTTTTGGTCTCATGGAATTGAATACTGACCAACAGTAGTCACATGAGCATGAGGTAGGAACATTGGGGACGTTAGGGATCAGCCAGTTGAGGTAACTAGAAACAATATCGTTCTTTTTCATGTATTTAGAATAGAATTTCATAAGGTGAGAAGATATGATCAACGCTTTCCACGTGTTTCTGACATATAGGGAAGTTATTATCCTGGAGAAAATTTGAGAGCCACTTTATTATAATGTGTTGTTCTCAATACCTGAGCTGGCACAGCTATTACAACTGCTTCTATACCTATTCTTCCCATTTTAAACTCCCATATGGTCTTCGTCTAGTTCATTCTTTTTAGATATTGTCCATGGAATGGCATGTCCGTTCACGATTTCCTTAAAAATGATGAATTTATTTAACGTGTTGGAGATTTGTTCCGTTATATTTGAAGAATCTGATACGAGGAGATCCCAAAACGTTGTCTTTTTGGATTAGAATTACACAGTATGCAGCATGATACACTTGCTCATAGAATGCTGCAATTTAGGTGTATATGTAAAGTATAAAAAAACATTGCAACACCGTCACGTCTAATTATTTTCAATAGTCCCAAATCCTCTGCTCGTGTAGTTTGATAACTTTTATTGTGTAAGTACCTTTTCGCATTTAAGAAAAAATGTGAATATGTTAGTAAGACAGAGTTGAATTAGTGAAGGTATTGTTTGCAATGGCATCAACAAATAGTTTCTTCGGCAAATGAGACGACGATTGATAGTTATTATTAATATCCAATGTAAACGGAATGTGAAAGAAAATTGTGCAGGCTCTGGCAATTCGAGATGTTCTATGGTTTTGTTAGATACCCCTGAACTCGTGGAAAATTACAGAAACAATAAAAGTTTCGTTTTCCACTGAAAAATGCCAATATATGCTTCATTATCTTGTTGTTCTACCTGTTCTCACACTGCACGTGCTCAGAGCACCACTGGAGATCACACAGTTGACGTTGCGCGACAGCAAGGCTCCAAGAAAGAGACCGTTAAATGTTTGTTATTTGCGTGTTTCATTTTAGTACATCAACTTCTTTCTGTTCTTGGAATGTAAAGATTATTATTGTTGAATTACGTATCCGTATGTTCAATACTATTATTGATGTAAACGCGAAGACTGTTTTTGATAAAATATTTGATCCATTGCAATTTTAAACGAGAGTATTTGATTACTTTCTCGACACACCGACCACCTAATTACGTAGTGCAGAAAAATAATTGTTATGCTGCGGCAAAATTCGGCAATTTTTCGAAAGAAAGCTCGTGTTTTCCCGACCATGGTATCAAAAAGTGGAAAAGTTTTTTCCTAAACGCAGTGAACTACTTTCACATTTCTACTTACACTTTACATAGTTACGATTCCCTTTTTGTGGGTCCTCGATACCGAAAAATTGGTTGACGCCAAATCTTCCGTCTTTCCGACCGTGGACTAGCGCTTAAACAATTTTATCTACAAATTACATTTCCTGACAAAATGATCATTTTACGTGGGATTTATGGCTTTTTTAACAACAGTTTTTTCGAAAACGATATCAAGTTTTTGCTATTGTTTTGCCGATCGAGCAAAAAACGCTTAAAAATCTGATGTAGATGACTTTTCCGACAAACTACATATTTAATTATGTTTTTCTTTATTGAAGTCTGTTCTTAAAAAAATAAATCTTTAACTAAGATCAAGTAAAAAAAGTTTTAAAATATTAACATTTGTTAGAAAATGCATTTAATTTTTCCTTGAAGAACAAATTTTCAGCAATCTCCAATTTTTTCTCTAAAAAACTTCAAATTTTGTATTTGCATTTTCCTCGGATGAAGCAAAGGACGCACAAAAATAGCGGAAAACTCATTTTCGTTCAACATGCTAAATTTTGGAACACAGAAAAATTTCCAATAATGCAAGGAATAATACTTATTGTACTACCAATGTTTTTTAGATTTCGAGCAGTGTCTGTAATACGTTTTAGAAAACCCTTTTTTGGTTTTGTGTAGGGACATTTTTGCTCCTGCAGAGCATGAGTTTGAAAATGAATGTTGAACACTAAAAGCTAATATTCATGATGTCCACGGACATCAGCGCGATTTGTTTAAGCAATCTATTACCAAGAAGGACATCCAGTCTGAGGTATAATAGATAAATAATTTGAAACATTTAGAACTCAAAACACGAACAAGACATGTGTCCGACATGTAAGATAAAATAAACTGGCTGAGAATTCTTCTGCATTAAGGCAAAGAGCACCCAAATTCCACAGTTCTCCATATGCTAATTTTACAAGGAGACGTTGCCTATTAAAACAGATAAGCTATGTAATGTTAAGAAACTTTGTATCTTACATTTAATCCCAGCCTCTTTACGCGTCTTTGAAAGCACAAATAGATTTATGTAATGATGCAGATACTTAAAACACTAAAACATAATCTGGTTTATATGCTTATACAATATTTTAATGACTTGCTAGAAAATTAGATAAGTATTGTCAAAACATTCAATAATACGTTTTTCAGGACAATTGTTTACATATTATTTCCCAGTGTCATAGTAACTCAATTACTGGATTTATTATATCTTGGAATGCTATCCTTTATGTAAATACAGAATCACAGACATAGGAAAAATCACTACGAACAGTCAAACCTGATATAGTTTGAAAGTGTCCATATTATTAATTTCGTAAGCGCGGAGAAATTGATAGAAAAGTAAGCAGCGTATTATCACGTGAGAGATGTCGATGGTTTTGATACATACCCCAAAACTTGGAGGGAATAGAGGACAAATTTTAATAAAAACTTAAAAATATTATTTATTTTTCCGTCTTTTCTCATAATGTACACACCTGCTGCATTCTCATACTCAGTACATCACTACTTACAACAAAGCTGATCTCATACAACACAAGCCTCTAAAGATGAGCCACCAAAATATATATGCTTGCTACTAACGCGTTGCGTTGCGGATCAGTAAGTTTTTGATAATTGTGGTCATATACAAAACTCCTGTACTCTATATTAATTATACTATATTACTGCAGTATATTTGAAAACTATTTTTCTAAAGAGATTTAATTTATTACAATGCTATACGAAAATATCTTATTTATTGATTATTGAGAAATATAGTGTAGGAAAAATTTCCAATTTATGAAAAACAACTTTTTTACAACAGCGTTTCGTTTCTGCAGACTAGTAGTATTATGCTATTTTCTCGATAAAAAATAAAGTTTCTCCTAAAAAGTTTTCCAATTTTAAGTTACACATTTTCCGTATCGGGTGTTCCATTACCATTTATTTAGTTAGGTGATTTTTCTTCCTTTTCTTTAAATTGTTGTGTGTTCAAATGGCAAGATGATTTGGTAATTCCTGAGATTTACATTTTATTTAATTTTTATGTGACAATGTAAAACTTATCTAGCGTTTTTCATTAATGTACTTTTTCATATACGAGACATGTAAGAACAAGAAAGTAGTAAAAATGTCGCGAATCTATCAAAAGAGTTATTATATTAAGAACCCATAATTCAAATAAAATTCTTATACTTATACAATAAATGTCAAAATGTTTTGAGCTTCTCAATTTTATCATCGTAACAAATTTTTTGGTGTTTGCTAGGTTCCTCTATGAACACGAATTGTGTTTATTACATCCATTTCTAAAATGGCTTTCCTTTTTTAACAGAAAAGCTTCTAATTTTTGTACATGGAAAGTGTTTTTTAAACCAACTTTTCAGTGCTTATGGTAGCTCAGCCATTCGAAACCTCAAAGGAGTTTATTACACTAAATATACTTAAAATTGTCTTAAGTGCAGATTTCCGACGTTTCGTGATTTCTTACCAGGACACCCTATATAATATGTATATTACGTATCATACCCAATTCATTAGATTTATACAATACGTGATATCGCGTGGAAGCGCCAACGGCGGGCGCTGGAGGGGGCGGCCGGCGGGTGGCGCGAGCTCCGAATGCAGGCGCGGCCCGTTGTCTCACCCGTTGCAGCAGCTGACCACGCCTTCTCCCGATGCTCATCGGCAATATCGGACAAGTTCAACTCAGGGACAAACGATTTACGAAACGACGTAATTCTTTACCTACATCATGGTTCTATTGCTGCCAGTAAGAATAATTACAGCACAGTATGACATTTTACGGCAGGTCTAAGTTTGAGTATTTGGAATATTTTCAGTACTTCTGAAGAAGTGTCTGGGAGGAAAATTTCTAAAGCGTTGTGTTATTTTTTTTATTTTCTGTTATATTCATTATAAAGACATCTTATCACAAATGTTGTGGTGGGGGCAACATAATGATCATCCTCTTTTCAAATATTTAAAATAAAGTTCTTAGAATTAACTACCAAAACTATTATGATACAGAAGCTGTACAAACGTGTCCATAGATCTAAAATAAGTGTACATGAAATAGCAAAAAGGGTAAAAACTGTATCTTGTCAGTATCGACTAAAGTTTGTTGTCTCTTTATCCTACAAAAACTACAGAAATGAGGGTAATAACAATGTAGCGCGGATCCCCTTTCAAAGATGTCTTGGTATATTGTATTTTGAAAATTAAACCAGAAATAATGACGTTGGAAGTTTACTTTTAGAGCCATCGTAAAAAGATATTTAAAAAATGTACGCTGACATCAGATATAAATTGGGATTTTTCTTTTTAGTTTTAATTGCAGCATTAGGGTCATTTAACACAGTAATAAATTGCTTATTTTTAAATATAAATTGACTATGTAAAATTAACTTTATTCAGTCAACACTTATTGTATCAGGATTTTCAGAATTTTCTATATTTGAGGTCGTATTTTAAATGATTTACACACGTTCAGTTACCATTTCGAAAACGTTTCATTGGAAATAGATTATTTCGTAGGAAATTTGCTTTCAAATTCATAAATGCTCATGAAGATGCCATACAAGAAAAGGAACCAAGTAAATTCATTGGGTGTCTTAAGTTTTGATTGTCACCCATTTAATTTTTATGTACAAAACCGATTTCTTACAAAACATTGAAATGATATATGAAATATAAAAACATAGCTGAGGTAAAATGTGCTGTAATGCATTGAAGTGCGCGAAAATTCTAATGTTGCTTGAGCAAAGATGAAAATCCTTTGGACTTCCCCCTAAGAGGTCGGTCCACGTGCCCTTAAAAGTAAATCACTCGTTGTTAATAGTGTATCATCTCTTCAAAATTGCAGTACTTATTCTGTGCGTATGTTGTTTTCATAAAAAATATTAGTTTTATATATTTACCTTACTCGTAGTACTACGACGTTCATTCAGCGGTTCGCAGAATTGCTATGTTATTGAGTACAAAACGAGAAGAGAAATATTACAATGATTTTATTTGTACTTTTATACTCACACGCCAGAGGTTTGTTTAATATATTGGGTGAGTATTGCGCACAATTGTGAATGAATATAGTAAGTTTTTTTTGTGGATGTAAATCGACAAATGCGCATAATATAAAAATAAATAAAGGATTACATCAATTTAAAATACGAAAAAGTGGATATTATCCAAGCATAAACTTTCACACAGAAGTACATTGGCCTTAAAGCATATTATCAATTCACGCAAATATTGGTTAAATAAAATTCATAAAATCGGGATACAGATCGTAATTGAAAAAATTGTATTTCGCGTGACAAGTTGCATTTCAATAACTGCTCATTTCAGAAATACGTTTTAAATGTCTGAAATCTTAAAATAATTCCAAATGTAAAGAATATATTTAGAAAATGATTATATGGACATAAAAGAAATATTCTTATAGCATGTAGTGTAAGACAAACCATAATTATATATAACAGATAATTGGTAATTTCATTACAATCTTATTACTTATCTTATTTTTAAGATAAAGTGTATTCCTATTGTATCTTCTCAGTTATTGAAAATATCATGTTCACAATGAAACGGAAAGAAATTAGTTTTGGAAGTAGTTTCACACATCCCAGGAAAAATACGTTAAGTGCCAACAGAATAGTTTGGTATTTGATACTTCTAGTATTCGTCTCTGGCGTCGGTAAAATAAGGTTTCACAATTGTAAATTTTTAATCAACATAAAAATGTATTTACAATAGTTTGCATAAACATCAAGACGAATTTCGGCACACAGTTTTGACGAAGGCAAAGCAAGTATGTTCTTGAGCTTAAGCATAGCATGCATAGATGAGAATGTTGGTAAGAAGCAAGCTTTACGCCTCTGCGCAAGGTTCACTGTCTAAGAATGTAAAATGACATTAGTATTCCTCATTTATTTGAGAAAAAGCACCGTTAAAGAGGGTGCATGGATATTGCACAATTGTTTTCATCACTGTATTACTTCTACCAGGATTTCAAAATTCTGATATAAAGTGTCTTTCTTCGATACTCACCTTCTACGCCAACTTTTCCACACGTATTCAGTGGGATTCATGTCTTCTAGCATGGCCATGTATCTCAGAAATACAAGTCTGAAGAACACTTGTAGTGTATTGGTTTATTGAAATATCAATAATCACTAATAAGAACTGATAACAATTACCACCGAGGCATATTTTGTTTACGCCTGACGGTACTACAATACAGAAAATATTGCAACGCGCCCATCTTTGTGATGGTGAACGTATGCACAATTCGTAGACGTACTCTCTCCTTTTTATTCTACAAAATTAATAAATATCAGTCAAAAATGATTGTTCTAATCAAAAATTTGTTTCTTTGTGTTGAATTGTTTCCCGTTAACGAAGATGTACCGACTACTAATCAATGTGTATTATTAACCGAAAATGTTATCTCAGTGTAGTATATATGACTTATATCTAAACTAAAGCGTTAAACTTTGGGAGTGTAGATCAGCGAGTGGTGTTAGAAGTAATCAAAATAAAATAAATTACTTGATCGTGATCATGAAAATCATTCGTATTCACTTTTATGAGTTGTAATTGGTTTATTTTTTTCAATAGCTTTTGTAAACTATTGATCTAATAGTTTTTTGAAACTCCTCGTGATCTAAGACGTAATTTTTATCTCAGTTTACCAGAATTACGTGATAGCCCATATGTGCGATATCCAACCAAGATTTGAATTACATTGCCTTATTCAATGCAACGGGAAATTTGCAACAGTTTACTCTAAATATAATTATTTATTTTCGAAACTTTTAATGATAGAAAAAGCTAGCAGTGAAGCGTAGTATTAAGTTGTTAACTTCTTTTTTCGGAATCGTTTAAATTTCAATAATTTGAAATAATCGTTATTTAAAAGTCGTATTTTGCCAGAAAAAATGAAATATCACAGGTGAATTGTTGAGACCAAAAAAGCTAGAATAAATAAGTTCATTGCAGAAGTGAAATATTTGTGTTCATGTATAATCGTACATTTGCAATCATAACAAAATTAGATTTTTTCACTTTAGATAGTAAAAAAAGGAAAACCTAACTTGCTGAATACTCGGTAAAGTTTTTCTTTGGTCTTTACAACAGTAGTGATACACTTAACATAAGAAATCCTTGATCTTTGTATGAAATTCAATCACAGATCAATTTATACTAGGTGATCTATTATTTGAACACAAACACAGTATAATTTACTTCACTTCCTATAACTCTATTTTATGTCGAACATTATTTGGAGTAATCAATTTATTTTTATTATAGTTTTCTTTTCTAAGAGAAATTTGAGGGAAGAATATTTCACTCTTCAAAACATTATTGTAGATGTCCTTTATTATGCAGTTTCTTTCCGTTACTTCTACGAATGACATGTTCATTGTGCTGCTCTGCTTCCGAACTCTACTTGCTTCTCTAACCCAGCAGACGTACTAAAATTATCACGCCCGCGCCCCTTACAGTTCCATCTAGAGACCTTTTTGATTAGATATAAATTTGAGAAGCCTTTATTAGGCCTAGAATAATTCAACTGTGTGAGAATTTAGAACATTCAAACAAATATATTTACTTCTTCTTGCACATTTTGCCACTAGATTAAACATCCGTGTACGGGAGGTTGTTGCTCTTTGCACTAGACGAACTTTTCTTTTATAATAAACCAACCAAATAAGGGCATATGTAATGTATTCAGTGTTCTCATTGCATAGATCTCTATCTAGGACCCTACGAAACTGACGTAAACCCAGAACAATTGTTGCGACTTCGATAGTAAACATTGGTCTGTAATTTAGCCAAAGATATAGATATTAGGAAAACTATGCTGTCAATATAATTTATAAATGTACTATGCATGTTTACGAAAATAACAAAATATAAGCAAATCGAGCATCTAATGGTATGCATTAGAGGAAAAATCCAAACACTGACATGCTTCCTAATGCGAGCCCCTTGATTTGCAGCTCTGTAGTGTGCTGTTGCTTATTAGAAACGTAATAAAATTGTAGTTATTTGCAGGATAGCAGCCCAGTCAAGCGGTAGTGTCTTCATCTTCACTTGTTGCCAAACAATCGCCCATTACTGCGAACAGTGAAAAACAAAGTTGTTTCAAGTGCTTATTCTCAGTTGCCTGATTTCGATAATTCATCGAGAAGTCTGCTAACCATTACAGTATTTGGAAGGAGGTATTACGAATTATTGATCTACGATCATGCAATTTATTTTACTTGTCTTGTAAACATGTTATTGGCATTTCGAATATAAAAACGTTAGTGGCCAACTAGATCCTTACAAAGTTTCCTTACGCGGGCCTCCGATATTTCGTCTCGTAAAATAAAAACAATTAATGTTTTTGACACTCCTGAAAGCTTAGAATGGTCATAAAAAGCAAGAACTTACTATGAAGCTCGTCAGTTCGAGAAGTCAGGTAGAAGAAAGAGGTCAAGAGAAAAATTCAGAAGTCTAAAATAGAGAGATTTAACAAAATTCTGGTGTTAAGCAAAAATCAAAAGGAAGATTCTACTTCCCTCGAGGAATAGTCCGACATCGAATCGAACAACTGTCTCTTCCGAATTGAAAGTTCTACGAGAAATATATTCCCTTCCAGGTCAAGATGATGCAGAGTGCTTGTTCTGCAGTGTAGAAATTTCAGAGGGCTGTAGGAGAACTATGAGTGGTATGCCTAATGTGTTTACTGTGGTCTCGTGTAGATGTGCGGGGGCGGAACCAGGTGCTTATATACGTGATATTTGTCACACGTGATTTTTGTTCAATATAAACAATATGTGAAAGGCGTATAATGCAATTTATTATGTGTAAGATGTTACAAGTGTCTTTTTGTAAAATTAGAACGTGTTCAATCTATTTGGAGTAATTTCATTTATTACCCATTTCTTAAAATGTTTGCGGGAAGCCCACTTTAAGAATTCTTTTTTAAATATCCATATCGTTAAACACGTTTGCGATATGGGTTAAGATATAGGGTAAATTGAAACACAATTTATGTGCTGAGAGGTTTTATTTAAAAAAAATAATTTTAACAATATTGCCACCAAACTCTGCCACCAAATAACGTACCAGAAGATGTTGAAATGTTGAAAAATATGTTTCAGCATTTCAACTCAATTAAACCAAATTCTAAACTTGAAATTCCCTCAGTTGAAACGCAGTTCATTTTTACACTTTTATAATTATCTTACATTTCATTTTATCGTAATAATAGGAGACATTAATAACAGAAAATTCATGTATATTAATTTTATTTTAGCTATTAGCCAGAGAAAGAGATTGAAATCTTCCAATACTGTTTTTAATTATTTTTCATTTTCTCTGACCTCAAATCTAACGATTTGCATATGTCGCCAGAAAAAACGTGTTCACCACCTTCATTGACCGACAGTCTCAGGGATAGGTTTGCTTAAGTGAAAAACATGTCAAAAATATTGCGATTTTGAAGAGAGATTCATTACAAATTTTCAAAAGTTTCTAATAAATATTTTGTGAACAAACATCCTATATTGAATGTTGATAACGAGTTTTTTAATATCTGTGTGAGTCATATTGTAGTGAAATTAATTCCTATTCACTCCTTTATTTCATAAACATTCTGTTACAGCTTAGGGAGTAGTTTCTAAGATATGTCAATAAATTACACCTTTTAATGTTATCAGTAAATAGACTTCTTATGCTGGAAGTTAATATAACATTCAAACGAGGGTTATTTATATTCATTTAACACAAAGCTATTCTACTTCATGCAATGTTAAAATAATTTCGTTTGTTTCAGAATTACCTCTTCGAATTCTCAATTTCAAAGACTGTACTGAAAGGACTCAAGAATATCAGAGCGTAAGTACACACAAAGATCCGTAGAATTTACCTGCCAGTAAATCCGCAGACAGAAATATATAAAGAAAAAAGTAAATATTAAAAGTACATTCAAAAAAATTAATTTTACAAGGTGTTGTCTTGCACTGAAATGGAAAATTGCTACAATTTTTTTGAATAATGAAAGTGTAGATAGATTGGTTGTTTTGATACGTTGTAGTAACGTAGAGCAGTTGATAGAATTTACTTAGTTGTAAAATAATAATGATATAATGAAGCCAAAGCTGTTTTTCCTGAAATGAAAAAAATAAAGTCAGAACGAAAATATGTAAGCGATTTATTTTTACATTACTCCTGTCTCCATTGGGCGTTGGAACGGAACATTTTTTGTTAGAAAAAATATTTGATAAGATAATTATAGTTGGCATATCCCTCATTTTAAAAATAATATTGAAGATAATTTTTAATTTCAAAACGTGTCAAACAAATGGCCCTCAACTTGACATTTTTCAAAAGTTTTCAAGGAGTGGTTCTCAATCTGTAGAAAATATAAAATTGGTTTTGATGATGAACTAGTTAAATTGAAAATAAATTTAAATATCAGATGTATAGTTTTCTTCCAGAGCAACTACAAAAACCCCAGCATCAGCCGTGTGAACACTAGAAAGAATATTTGCTTTTGTGTTTATAGGTCGTTTTGGGCCAAAAGCATTCCTTGCAGAACGTCCGGTATCATGCATCATGCAAGGTGGGTGGCAAAAATCCCTTAATCCCTTAAGATTGTCGTGTTTGATTATCACTTTTTTAAGGGGCTCTAATATAAATGTCAACGGAATTATTTATTCATATTTAATATTTAACAAAATTTGATTTGTTTCTTCTAAAACTACATTGGCCTCAAGCCAAGATTTACAATTATCTTAATGAGGCGAAAGTATAAAAAGAAAATGAAGGAGACATTTAAAAGGTGAAATTGTTTTAACTATTGATAATAATGATATATTTATTATAATATTATTGAAGAATTACACATTTGAGAAGTAAACAATCTCAAAACATCCGTTGTTGTGAATTATTATTCAGATATTTTCAATAACTGGGCCAAAGTTTAAAAAAAATAACGTTTCCGCTTTTAAAGACACTTATGACTTAAATATACTTTGAAAATGTATTCATCGGTTCTTCAAATTTATTTGAGTATTTATTATACATTTTATGCACTATTGTAGCGTCCATATATTTAATGACCTTCATACGATAATTCATAGGAATGATAAATGATTTGGCGGTTTCTAAGAAACAATCTACTAAAACTCAGAAAGTATGCTAATGGTGGATAGAAAATTACACCTCAGTCTTACATCCAGCAGATTTCAGAGTAAAAATTAAAATTTTGCTGTTGATGGCATCAAATGGATATTACTGCAACACACGTTAGAATTACGCATAACTCGGTGAAGATGCGTCCAAGGTCTTTAAACCAGGTTTGCGTGACCCTATGGTCACGAGTTTTTGAGAACAAGTGAGTTGTGGCAGGTTACCGGTTTTGGGGGACGTTTAGGGAGAGACAGGGAAATGACAAGAGGGGGTACGGGGACTGGGGAAGGATACATGGGGGACATGTGTGGCAACGAAGGGGACAGGTGAGATCCGGATTATGTTCTTAGGCAAAATTCTACAAACTAAGACTCTTTTGAACGTTCTTCTAAAATTTGCACATTTAGTTAGTGGGTGCTATCACTCCATAGCATAGATGGTTAGAAAAATGCCGAAGTCAAAATCTATGTAAAGTTAAATTGAACGGCAGTAATCTTTCACGACAACATTAAAAGGAGCGTTTGATTTTCTATGCAATTTAATCTAAACGCTTAGCAATATTAGATTGGTTTTTCTTGCACCGTACCGGGTCTATATTGCTGTACCATCATTTCAGGGGATAGCCATTCGACGTTCGGTTCTACTTTATTCAATTTTCAGTTTTCAAACAATATTATTCACAAAGTGCAGAGTTTTCTCTCGCGTTCATATTGTATGTACTTATTTATGTGTATAAGAATAAATACTCAGCTACGAAAATAGACAACTTTTCGTCTTGTTTGTAACTACTACAGATGTCTTAGTTTTATTTTTAACTACAATTCAGCGATCGAAAAACTGTGAAAAAATTACAACCGTGTTTTAAGGGGACGTTTTAAGATATTTTTTAATGCCTACTCCCATATTCTAAGACACAGATGAAATTAAAATTTGAATTTGTTTTTTAATTATACCGCGGAAAAAATATAAAATTATATTTTATAGTAAAATATATTTTCTTGTTCATCATTATTGTTTCAATTAGATAAGTTAATGAATTCGACGAAAAAAGCAAAATTAAAAATACGTTTTTTGTCAGTAGAGGGGTGGTGGTGGTGATGGTAGGAAGGGGCTAATAAACCTTAAACAATCATTTTTTATGTTAGTTTTAATTTAACTACTTAAATTTCAATTAATTGTAGCCAATTTGTTTTCTTTTATCTGGGAATACCCTTTCTTAAATATGGATTTTGATTTAAATTCGAGAGCAAACATTATAACCTACAAACTACCGTATCTTCTGTTTCCCTTTTATATGTCCTTGGGACCCACTAACCAGATTCAACTACATCGCGATATTCTTGTAAATAGACACTTATTTTTTCACTCTTATTCTTTTCAAATATTTAAATATTTGCCATTTAGATCGAAATTGTTGTTTTTTAACTAAAATTTGCCTTTGCAGTTCTTCCAATAGTATACAATGTCTCGAACTCTCTAGAAAAAGTTGTCAACGGTCTTAAACATTTTAGCTCTATTGTTTCTAGTGATAGACTCACCTGAAGAGCATTTGTATGAACCAAACGCTCTTACGGATAGAAATACATGAGCGATCCAATTTAGGTGCCTGTCCAAATTCGGCAACTTTTTCCTTCCTGGGACGTACAGCGAGACACACGACAGTACAGTACGATCTTGTATGAAGAGGGAATCCGCATCCGAGTCTCAGGAAACAAGCCGGTGCGGGACACAACTTCAAATTATCAATAGGATGCTGTCTGCCAACAGATGCTTGTCTAATGCGATGGAAAAAATATTGAAAATGGCGCAGAAAAACAAATCAAGTTTAAAGGTCTTGCAAGTCACATATGGCAAGTTAAATCAGATACGGCCCAAGTATTTTTCAGGGACTCAAGTAATTGTATCTACAAGTCTTCGCAAACACTTCGCAATACTACCAGGAAATGCTAAACATTGACAGATTCAAAATAAAGCTACGAAGTATGTTAATCACCTCTCGTATTCTGTGGAGAGTAAAATAAAAACGAACCTCACGAAAAAATAAAAAGTAATAGTAATATTAATAATAATAATAACAATAATGAAATCATAAACATAAAAAATAATTATTATGCTCATGAATATTTGCCACTTAACTGATCGTAAGATTATTAATAAAGAAATTAATGTTTGTCTTGTACAATTGAAGAGGTCGGGAAACAGTGCTAAACCAATTTTTGACAGCCAGAGGAGCATCAATAAAATGTGTATTATTTTCTACATACACTTCTGGCTGCTTTCTAAACACATTATCTACTTTTATGAACATTTTTGTTCGGCATTTGGATACTAATGTTGTATTTTAAGAGACATTCTAAGACTTTTAGTTTATATTTATGAAATGTAGGTTAGCACTACTTTCTCCCGACCCCTTTAGTTATTTCCACAAAATATAGTTTTGTTACTATTTGTATTACGTTTCGGTTACAATAATTCCAATATAATACTTCGACACACAATACAACGAATTCATAAAATTGTGTGTATCATGTATATAGTAATTGGCGATGCTACTTCTAAGAAATGCAGATACAGTTGGACCTCGCTAAACCGAATCCCGCAAATCCAAAATTTCGTGTAATCCGAACAACATTTGGGGTAGAGGAAAAACTAAACAACATAAATAAAATGATTAGGCGTAGTGTAAAAAAGGGGGTCTTTTAATTAATGTAGAACGGAACAAGTAATTGTTGAAACACAAGTTGTCGAAATGAAACGTTCATTGAAATGGTAACTACGTGTATATCACATGGTTATGGAGCAGTAATTATCACTTAGAGTAACTTGCAAAATCGGTAACTTTTTGCCATAAGGAACTAAATTTTAATGATGATGCGATGGGATTATGTGATGCGATTGCTACGTCACGATACTATTCTCGCACATCACACGCTTCATTGCATTTTGTCGGTTAATCCTGTAGATGTTTTTGTATATGTACAGTATATTTTTTCGAATAATTCGAACATTTCCGAAACTGAGCACACTACACCCCCAAATAGTTCTTAATACTGGGGTTTTATTTTACATAATTTGCAACCTTAAAAGAATATGAAATGACTAAATTTGCCAGCGGAAAGGAAACATTTTTATTTTCTTTACCAATTGAATTATTCCTTCATCACTGAGGTGAAGTTGAGCAACAAGCCGAGTGAAGATTAGACGAATGGCTCTCGAACTCCATTTCAATGTATGTAAATTTTCTAAATACTTGAGTTAAAATTTTGAAAACGAAGTACATCAGAAATAGCTCAATTTATTGAGCTTTTAACAGTTATCCGTCTTTAATGTAATACAGCCTCGCAACATTTATTATTTACTTTAAAAATTAATTAATTATATTAATGTCAATTTCCATATATTTGGGAAGGTGCCATAGCAATATATCTATTCAAAGAACACATTATTTAAAAGTCATAATACATATATAAACGACGCAATAAATAACTTTGTGTATATTCTTGTAGTGCTGGAAACGAAGTCGAAAAAGTACTCACAAACTTTCATGAAATAAAATATTATTAATCATAGTATTCAAAATGTCGTTGAAAGTAAGTAATGGATATGATTTATTAGACAATGTTAAAAAGCAAACAATCGTTACTTAACACATAATTTTTATTATTAAACAATCAAAAACCTACACAGAATAATTCCAGCTATTTAAATACACAAAAATCAAAAAATTGTATGTTCTACCTTAGGACACTTTATTCTTAATAGACTGTTACTCTCAGAAAGATTAAAAAGAAATTGAAGGCATTTTTGCTAACCAATCCATTGAGGGCATCCTTGTTTCCTTGAATTGGCCTGTCCTGGACGCGCTATATCATAGGCATGATTGCCAATCATTCATTTAATACTACCTATGACACTGCATCTTCCGGACAGAAAATATTTCATTAAATACGTCCGTAGAACACCACGTCTCTTTTGTCATAACTTTTTACTTTCTCGTCTACACATCGAAAGAAAATGTATTGTAATCATGGGCTGGAAAATTAAAAATTTTGAATACCTCTTATTGCCGGGTCCTGGTAACGAAAAAGTTGATAAATCTTAGTTATTTACAAGGTAAATTATTTTTTCTTACACGTGGTTTAATCAGAATACATGTTTTGTCGGTCCTTGATAGTGAATAATTCGTTGACGGCAAAACGTATCTGTCCGTCTGACTTAGTCAAGGCTAGTACCAAAACCATTCAGTCGGTTTCCTCCAAAATTGATATTCCTCCATTGAATTAGAAAAAAAACTCAAGACACTCTTAGTTTTAAACTGATACTTTGATTTTCAAGTTACTTTTTATATTTGTAAAACGTTAATTACATTTTCAAAAATAGTACCAATTTGTTCCAGTAAACATCGTTCTCGGATTGCTGAAAGGAGTTTCGCACAGATATCACTTTCGTTCATGATTATACGAAAATTGCAAAACTTGAATTTTTTTCGACGTCTTCCTACAATTACAATATTGAAGAAAGATTTTTTAAAGTATGAAATCTGTTTTCTAAAGAAAGATCTTGAAATAAGGTCAAGTTCAATTTTTCAAAAAAGGACTTTTCGTGTAATTTTGCGTGAAATATCGGAAATTTTTAAACAGGTTTCTTCTAAAAAACGGCTAGAAAAATTTTCTTTGCCAAGAATGGAATTAAAATTGGTGCTAGTACCTTTTTCGATAAATTGTCTGTATTTTTGAAAATTGCAAAACGTTAGCTTTTCAAATGTAGAATATTGAAAATAGAGACACTCTCTCAAATGAAATCTTATCTAAAAAAATAAATTCTTCATGTCATGTACAATATTTTAAGAATACTAGTTTTTGCGTAACGCTGGCCTAAATTTAATGTAAATTATGAAAATAAACCTTTTTCAAAACCCGCTCCAAATTTTGTCATCCATTTTTCCAAGGATAGAAAAAGAGACGTCTGAAATAATTGCGTAAGTCTTATATTCGTTGAAATCTGAATTCTCGAAATTGTAAACAAAACTAGGTTTTTCAAAAATTCGTTCCAAGGAAATAGCATTGTTTCGAAGCCTCACTCGAATTTTACCCATAAGAAGAAAGTTCAGCACTGTTCAACTTCAAGTGAGTTTGTAAATTAAAAAAATAATAACATTGAAGTAAAGCTAAAAAACAACAACTGAAATTTCTTTCTATGCAATGCATTTCTATATGTGTTCAAAAATAAAATAGAAAACTTGATACTATTTTTTGAAATTATTTTAGAATGTCTAAGAATATTTCTTGTGTTACATGCATTGAGCGGTTAGTATCTCCGTTGTTTGTAAAATAGTTTGAAATACGGTATTCAAACGATTTAGGAAAATCAGAAACGAGAAATGTTCTTATGAAATAAAATCAAGTATTTGACGAATGTTAAAAACAGGTCCAACTTTGAAGTGAGGAAACGATTTGTTGTCGTGAGCTCATGTGCGCGTAGAAACCTATGGTAGGAAGAGATGTAGAAACTTTTATCTGCACATCGCGGTGCAGTACTTTTGGTTCCATATGGGGTGTTTAGGTACATTCGGTTCCACTGTGTACCGCTACTTCATACTTAAGTTAGGGAAAATGTATTTTTGGCAAAATAGACCAGCCGTATGCGGAAACGTTTTACATGAATCTCATTAAGTTCACTACCAAAACGTTCGATATGATCAGAACAACGTACGATTATTATTAATGTGGTATTGCAAGAATTCATTCAGGATGAAGAGTTAACAGACGACCAAGAACACGTATATGAAATGAACGTTCCAGGCATTCGTCTACAACAATTACAGACGCTCTTGATCGCCAGAGTGTGTTATTCAACACTAATGCAGCTTTTTTGAACAGAAGATCCAACTTTCAAAAATGTTTCAACTTATAAATTTTCCAGATACTAAAAATGCGTCAATCATGTGCGTCCAGAAATTGCAAACCCATAGGTTCTGAACCACGATAACCTTGCGTCACACATCGCTCAGGGTCACAAAATCACTCTTGCTCAGCCATCATACAGACCCGGCCTCTCTCTTCGTATGATGTCTTATAAAAATAAGAATGAATAGCATCTATTAACAATCTTTTGCAATACAATTAGAGATACTGAAATTAAAAATCCACTTTTCAAAAAATATGACTAAATTTAATATAATTTCCGCCCCATTGTACTCGCGCGCATTGACACACACAAGTTGTATTCATTTTCGTTACTATTTTGAGAAATAGTCTAGTGAAGTAATATATTATGAAGCTATAATGTTGTGATCGGTAATAATACACGACTATATACATCATATGCGTGTATCACTCATTATATCAAGTTTCATATAGTACTTTCTCTACGATTATTGTAAGTTAAACTATTACATAGAGTGGTTGCTTGGGAGCTGACATGTATTGATGACAGTATTCATCTACCTCCCGGACAAGTCTTCTATGTGTAGCAGTTGGAACTGGTTAAGCAACATAATTCGACTTCAGGATAGCAGTTGATGAATTAAGTTAGAGTTCAACTTATTAAAGAAAGTTCATCGAAGTTCAGTTTCTGTTCTTTTTTTTACCACATTCATAACTGATAGGTACTGATACCACCATGTAGTGGGGCTTTAGAATTCTGATTTTCGTCTGAGTTTTGGGAACAGGTGTGAGTATGTGCGATTTACCGTCACCGTCTCAAGGGTTGTCCTCGGCCCAATAACACTCCCAATCCAACGAAACCTCTAATAAAACTATGATTGATTACTCTTTAAATACATTTCTCTGTGATTGATCAATCACATCTTCTATAATAAAGGTGTATCCAAATGACAAATATTATGCATCGAGCTGCAGCCATCTTATAAAATAAATATATTTACTTTCATTATTTAGCGTCAAAAACGTTCAAAAGTGTGTGATTTTCTATGGGGAAAGGTTTACCACTGGGTCATTCCATGGAAAGGGGTCTAGGGCTCCTGGGGCGACCATCTCGGATTTTGACGATGAAATTATCTCTTGCTAATGATACGTATTTTAAATTATTTCATAGAAGCCCTTTTCTATAAACGTGATAGGAAAATACAACATTTGGTAGCTTGTTTTTAAATAATTAAATTCACACTTAATGTTTACTGTGATGGTCAGAATTAGGAGTTAATTTCGCATTCAAAAACAATTTCAATTTCCATAGTTTAATATTCAGGAAACTATACAACAATAATAACTGTAATTTGTATCGAAGACTCACTTGTTTCTTCAGCATTTTATAGCATTTTGAGCTTTGTATGCCTGTGATAGATTATCTAATTATTTTTCACGCTTAAAATTCTACTATTTCTAATGAGGAAGATTTGAAACTATGTCTAGACGATACTTTTCTGTAAATAAAAGCTCTAGTTACCCTATATCTTGCTGCTTTTTGCCAAAATCATTCATTTCAACATAATTTAAAATGTGATAGAAGCAGCTAGCTGATTGGAATTATGCAATAATTAACAACGTAATGTTTGTTTTATGAGTCAAGTTTCATGTTTCTTCCTTAACAATTAAAAAAATATATTCATTTTTTTGATTTTTAACACTAATAGTTTTTGGTGATTTTGCTCCTTCGTGCGCACTGTCTTAATGCAAAATTGAGATTAGTTACAATTAATAACATGGAAAAATGTACAAGTAAGCTCAGACTTTATTGTACCAATAACGGAGAAAACAATATAGTACCCCAATGATCTTACTGTCGTATGAGGTCAAACTGCACGGAGATGAAACCAACCCCTCAATCTGAAAAAACAATTTATCTATGAAGCTGCAATTTTGCAAACATTTTTTTGAAAAAAGTGCGTCTCTATATAGAATTTCAACAAAGTGCGAAATGGTCAGTTGGGTTTCTTCTCGAAAATTAAACCAGTTGTCACGGAATGACACTTACGGGGTCAGCGACATTGCTCTATTTTTAAGTATAACTTACATTGCTCTATTTTTGTTTCTGGGTAGTTTCACCATTTAAATGTTTATTGTTAAAATCTTTTTTAACCCTAAACGACTGTTTCGTCTGAAAATGCTTACTGGATGTATACGAAATAATTGGAAACTTTCACCATTCGTAATGGCTTCGTGCCTACACCCGCGTTCCCTGACTAGCTAGGCCTTCCTAAGAACACACTGAAATCTTACTTTATATCTGTGAATGAAGAGAACTGTTGTTTATCAACATAGTGAATGTTGAACTAATTCTAAAAAAAGGAATTATGTTATGTCTATCCATAGAGACAACAGCAAATACACAGAATGTTGAAAATGTAAGTAAACGTGCTATTACTACAAGTTAAAAAAAAAGAATAACAATAACGTTTGGTAAACAATGTCTACGATCCACCGTCGACCCCGTCATTGGTAACAGGTAACGGAATTGCACTGACATGTGACTGTTCAAGAAGTAATTGTCTGTGGAGACCAGTAAACTCCTACTGCGCTCTGCACCGTAAATGCCAAATTGTTGAATATTATTTGCACCCTGAAAAGGTGACTTGTTTTTAGAGGTACTCAAGATACAGGAGTGCTAATAAAAGTGGATTGCATCACTTAGTTCTAGGGCGAAGTGATCAAATATAGGCGTTTCTAAGCGCAATGTATATCTGTACTTGGAAAAGGGGGTGATAAGCAACCCGCAATATAAAAGTTTGCCGCCACTTCTTGATTTAACTTTATTGTTTAGAGATTTTTAGAAATATTAATATTTATATTGTGTTGTTTTATTATCAGCTTGACTTTTACTAGAAAAGAGACAGAGAATTACTATTTCTTGGCTTCGCCTCTTTCACAACCTCCAGTAGATACAAGAAAGAAAAAATCGATATTGAAAAAACGCGCAGTTATTGACCCTTACATAGAAAATATAATGAAGTATAACAAAAAGTAATAAGATATAATATAATAATTTCAGTGGTATTTTACAAGCATAAAATGACTAACTCTTAAGTTAGTAAATAACTAAGTTTGACTTGTGACCTAGCCTTTATTTCATTGCCAAATTCTTATTTCGGTAAATGTGCTTGATAAGAATATAAAACGCTTCGCTCCGTTGAAAAAAATGTTCCCCGTCTGAGTAGTTAAACACCCACATGATCAGGAAAATGGAATGTTTCACATGTTTGTGAAAATTTTATTTCGTTTCGAAAACAATAGTAGAAGTGTGGTGAACGAATCCAGACTATGTGACGTAGAGGCTTCAAAGAGCGTCCAAGTTGATTCCAAGGACGTTCGCAGGTTCGAGCCTTGCGAATTGTTTTCACCATGGTTGTGGCATGGTTGGCTTCTCATACCATCATGTTTTGCGTCTGAGCATCGTCACAATTATAATAAATTAATCTACCGTCATCAGTCACCGTCATCAGTCATTATCAATGAACCATCCACGATACAGAGAAGGGCAAAGCATAAGTGCCATTGTGGCACCTGCAGAGGTGGGATGAGAATATGAAAGCATAAGACAGTTTCTTCACCAAACACATTTTGAAAGAAGACACCGGAAAAGAAAATATATTTATTAAACTACACCAGATAACGAATGCGAACGTCTACTCGTTAAATGAATGAATCAAGGTAGTGAACCATTGTCTATACAATCGGCGAAAAATAGATAAATAATTTGAGATATTTTACCATGAACATTTATTATTATCAAAGTGTTGAGATGATTTAGTTTACATTTTAAAAGCTGTGATATGAAAAACACGAAATGTAAGGAGCATACGTACTAAACAAATTTTAAATTGTAGAAGTTACCGTTTAATTAAATTACTTTTCTCTGCTATCGTGAAGCCATGACACCAAAGGCTGGTCATTACATCAAGGCTCTACCAACGTAACATTAATTTAGCATCACATAGATCCCCCGACTCCTGAGGAATCCGTCAGCGCTTCTCTCGCGCGTCAGGCAACAGCTTCCACCTCGCAAACCTTGCTCCCAGCACCCAGCGCCCAGCGAGGACTTGCCGGGCCTCGCAATAACCGTAAAGACGTCGGCCCACTACGCCGCCCCCCACGTCCACCCCACAGGCGTTGCCCGCCGCCACCCCCCAGCCAGCAACGCCTTCCGCGCCACCGGCCGTCCACCCGCACGGCGCGCCGCCGCCGCTCCGGTTTTTATTACGTGGCGGTCGCCACGTTTCCTTAGCTAACCCTCCGCGCGCCGCTTCCGGAAGTAATGACGAAGGGCCTAGCCGTGGAGCGCGGTAACACATTTTACGGCATGCGTAAGCCTCCTCCCGCCGCGACGCCCATAGGAAGAGTTCCGAATAAACACGCGCGCGACCGACGCAGGGCGAAGCGAAGCAGCATAGAGCGGGCGCCGCGGAACGGGGCGGGGCGGGCGGGGCGGGGCGGGGCGGGCGGGCGGGGCGGGGCGGGCGGCGGGGCGGGTCGCACGCTGTCAGCTCGTCCCGCACTTTACCGTGTTTGATGTCCCATCGGTAAGTCATGCCCGAAAATGAACGGTGGCGCGACCTGACTCCGCGCCGCCTGCGGGCCGGTCAACTTCCTTATCACGCACCCGTATGACGGCGACCGGCTCGGCCGGCGCTTTGGAATGCCTCTCGCGTGCCTCCGCGCTGCGAAGAGATCGGAAATGCTGGAGGAGGAGCGCGGCCTTCGGAAGTGATCGCCTTTGTCGGAGGATGCGTCATGGATGCTTTCTATCTCCCCATTAGGAACGTTGAAGGATAAATGGAAAAAGCCATTCTTAAATGGTGAGCTTTTGAGAACATAAAAATCGTAAACGTACATTCCACGGTAACAATAAATATTATTAGAAATTTTCTTGTTTAACGTTACTATGATCTGGTTAATATTACACGTACTTCCGCAGGCTAAATAGATTCTGCAGGCTAAATAGATATTCCATGGTAACAATAAATATTATTCGAAATTTTACTGTTTAACGTTACTATAATCTTGTTAGTATCACACGTACTTCTGCAGGCTAAATAGATTATTCAAGAAAGACTATAAAAAGATCCAGAAACAATTGACAGAACACATTGACAATAACAGTACTTAGACTACTTTTTTTTAAACGTCACATATACTACACTCTGAAATATTATTATGATGTTTTTGTGAAATAGTATCTTTTACTTCTAACAATAATTGATTACTTTTAAATGCTTCAAAAGAAAAAAAGTGTCCCGTACGTAATGACGCTTTGAAAGGTTAGCAGGGTAGCAGAAATAGTTATTTCAATAAAATATAGAATAGAACATTGTGTAAGAAACTAAATTAATTTTTTCAATATGTTTTAAGAATAATTTCTCAGAGAAGTATTTGCTGATGCACTTTATCTCGTGTACGGCCTTCCGCATGCAAGCAAATCACTCATGAAATTGTACATATATTTCTATCTAATCAAATTTTATATCGAAGGTCAATGAAATAATGGCATCAATCATAAAAATGTATTTAATAATATTTTTAAAAGGTTTGTGCAAAAAGGACCTAATTTCTGTGAATATCCCCATCTTCAGTGGTATACCTAATCTGTCAACAAACACATACAAAATTATAAAACTTAATTAAGTTGCAAGGTTTCAATAATCAAGGTACTTTATAATATTCTTAAATTCCTAGGCACTTCCGATAACATACGTACGTAAAGAATGTACGATTAGTAGAAAACGAGATAAAATGATATTAAAGTAAAAAGAACTACTCACCTTAACAACAAGATCTTTGGGGAAATTGTAGACCAAATTTTGCAATAAATATATTGTCAACATAAGTAGGTACAATTAAAACGTGATTGCTGTGAAAATATACCTAATGTTAAGTAACTGCGTTCAAAATCACAGAACAGAAATTCAGAGGAAAGCTGCAATACTATTCCCTCCAAATAAGTTTTTATGTAAGTAATAATATGTGTTTTAAAATTTAAATCAATATCGTTCTATTTTCTTATCACAAATACTATTCATGTCACAAATATATATTATTAACGTAAGGAAGTTAATATGATTATTACTACTGAGAAAATACTACACTATTAGGCTGCCTACTACACGACAAATATTACGAGAATTAAATGGAGAAGAAAACATCAAATTGCTCAAAACTCTAGTACTTAATAGCGTATTAATTTTTCAGCTAAACAAAATCTTCGTGACACTATTTCATTCTAAAGAAACCGAATATCTTGCAGATACATTGCATTAAGCACTTTGTTGGTTTTAATGGTAGTAATTATTTAAAAAATCTGTAAAAGTTTCAGTTATTTTAATGAAACTTTAAACATTATTTTAAATAGAACATAACATCTAATTTTATTTAGTCGTGATAAGTCGAATATTAAAATGCGTAATATATAATGTTTACCTTACTTTTATGATATGTTACTAAACTTAACAATAAGAACCTCAATTCAAATTCCATAGTGTAAAAGAAATGTTGCTGTTTTCAAGCACTTTTGCAATCAAACATGATTTTTAATTTTGAATGACCGTTACAACACATGTGAGAAAATATTTGCTTTTAGCACTATTAATTTCATTTACATAAGGGTCTCAGATGTGGCTACTTGATTTCTCAAACCCTCTTCAAGATTTTTGTTGAAGAACACATTGGTCTAGACAGCGTCACCCAGACAAATGCTCCGAGTAGAACCGACCGATAGCTCTTTGATCCCAGAGAGGCCGGTCCGCGAATGGAATAGACGACGTCGTGCTAACGCCGAACTTTGCAGCATAGTGAACCATTCGGTTATAATTGACTGTCTGATTCATCTCTTCGTTCTCAAGGGTAAGTCGGCAGCTAAGAAAGTAAATCAGGAAAAAATACCATCGCACGTCACGATATGTGGAGCCTGAGGTCCTTTTCCGCTGAAAGATGATGTTTGTCAAAAGTGCACAAATTCAATGTTCGAGGCACAAAAACAAAATGCGCAAAAAGAAAAGTGCGTAAAAACAAAATTCGGTGTGGAGGAAAAACTAAACCATATAAATAAAATGCATATTTGTAGTGTAAAGAAAAGCCCTTTTAATTTCTGTAGAACTGAACCACCAATAGTTGAAACACATGTCGAAATGAAACGTTTATTGAACTGGTAACTACATTGTACACGAGGAACTTGCATGATAGGTAATCTCCTTTTGCCGTAAGGAACTGAATCTGCTTGATGATGCGATGTGATGATGTGACCGCTACGACACGTTTGCCGTTGTCTCACATCGCACGCTACGTTGCATTGTATATGTATCCTATAGATGTATTTGTATATGTACGGTACATTTTTTTGGAAATCCAAACACACCGCACTCCCAATTAGTTCTGAATACCGGGGTTCTAATATAAAATGTATTTCGATGCCAAATTTATTCATTCTTTAATGACAGGAAAATTTAAAAAGTATTATAAACGGAATTTGTTCACTAAAGAATATATTTTTCTGAGATATGTGTTTCATCGAAATCTATTTATCATATTAATTCAAATGCAATAATCTTTATTAATCACTGCTGAATTTGTGCAGCTTTGTAAGTCAAAAGACGTCATACCGCTTTAAGATTCTTAGTTACGTCTTGCAAAATTTCTGGAGAGAAACATTTCACGCACTTATGTCGATATAAACATATTGTGAATACTGAGTCGTGACTATACAACTTAGGGAAGCGTTTCTGAGGGAAGTTTTTCAAACGTGGCCTAGATGATTCTGTTTTTCTAAATTTATCTTTTAACTAGAGAATGAAATTCTCTAATTACAATGTAAATCTATAATTCAGTAGATGACATTTTCAATTCAAAACGTAATTCTGTAATTTCCATTGAAAATTTATGCAAAACAGAGTTCGTATCAGAATATGAACAAAAACCTGGCTTTCGTTCTCAAGGTAATTCAGGCCTTAGAATGAGACTTGACATGATTGTAAAAGTAACATGTAAATATTTGCTCACGCGCGCTGAAATCACAGGCAAATTGTCATCAAGGCAGTTTTAAAAATTATGCAAGATTGTTAACTTAAGCTTACCTTTTAATTTGATCGTTGCTGATCTTGTCAATGAAAGATGCAATAAACTATTTTTTTTCCCTGTAGTTATCAGTTTGTTACGAAGATAACCCGTATAAGTGGTTGATGCCGGCGGTTTGTTCCATGAACCAACCACTTTTTTCCTTATTTCTAATCAAGGAGAACGATGGCACTTTTCCCAAGTTCTCCTTCCAATCGTGCGCGCTCTGGAGGCCTTCTCTTTCCCTGCACATAAGGTACGCTGGACGGCCTTGTTATATAGAGAATCTAGAAATTCTGGAGTGAAATTTGAGAACATAAATTTTGACGTTGCTACTCCTTTCTGTTGATGACAGAGTCCTTCTGTCTGATGATAAAGATATGGAATGTAAGATATAAAAACCTTTTATGTTAAAACATAAAATGGCTCAAAATATATATTAAATAATCAAGGAATACAGTTATACGTAAATCTAAGACTCGAAATGTGTTTAATTCGGGGGTATTGGAAAATAAAAATCATGGTCTAACACTCACTACAGAGGGATACGACGAGAGTGATTCATTGCTGTAAAATAAGTAAGACGTCCCCAAACTTCACAATTGGGGTATTGGGTAACATCAAATGGTCAAACCGCATATTCAATCCTTGGAAAAGCTTATCAGAGTCCGAATGACCCGCTTCCAACTCCACCATTCCCAAAACTCAATCTAGAGGATCACACACCCAAGAAAGTTGGGAAGTCGTGGCATTCTAACAAGCAGCAATATCCTTACAAAACAGATTTTCAGCATGTGGGTGTACTTTTGATAAACAGCTGTATTATCTCATCTATATAGAATAGTATGTTAAGTATATGATAACCATATGCCTTTGTGCCTCATCCAACATAAAACTGAACTCCAGCGACTGGCCTTCGACCAAGAGACATGGAAGCGCAGTAGATTTCCGGCTGAGAAAGCCAATTCCAAATGTCAAGGGTGTTAGGTTGTGCATGTGGCTGAGTATGGGATGTCCCGAAACGGAGGAGTTCATGGTTGGAATCCGAGACTAAGTAGTAGCCCCAAACATTTATCTGAAATACTTCATCAAAGATTCAGATGTGTCCTTTGATGATTGTTGGGCCTGTGGTTAATACTGTGAGACTATTCAGCATATTATCTCAGGCTATAGTTTATAAGCTTCTACTGAGTATACACATAATATTGTGTGACGAATTATCCATGCCCAAGTTGTCAATAACTGTGGTTTAGAAGCATGCCATGACACCATATTACAAGTATATGAAACACAAAGTGACCATGAAAAAACAGCTATAAGTACTAAGAATTGGCCCATATTGTGAAGGAACAGTGGAACATCGTAGAAACAAAGCCTGTTCCCGTTGTTCTTTTAGCCACGGGCGACATTCCCAAGACCTCAAACTACTCACTAGCAACACCCAGAAGGTCGAGAGCCCAGAAACCAAACTTAAGAAAGCCGAGAAATCGAAGAGGTAAATAATAAGCAGAATAATTTAGCCAAGTGGTAGTTTGATAAAGAGTTTGGAAGAAACGGAATATACGGCAGAGAAGATGGTGAAAATATAGTTTAGTTTGCCCCTGTATACTTATTTGTCCACAAGGAACCAAAATATATATGGGGTGTGCCAAAACCACCATGTGTGAATTCATTTTGTGGGTAATATTTTTCTTGTATGTTTTATCCAATCTGATTTCTACAAACACAACCATTAATTTGAGAACATTAATTTATACTTTTGTAAAGCTAAAATTAAACTTCCTTTCTTTCTCATTTGTTTCAGTTTTTGTAGTTAGTTGTGTAGTGTAGTTGTTTTAGTGTCGACAACAAATCTTGCCCTTGCCATTACTCCAATTCAAAAATGCTCTTAATGGACTCTCACACGCATTACCATTTCCTTGTAAACGTTTCCCAGTGATGACCCCACTTGTGCTTCCCGCAGTCCTAGGCCTCCTTTATATTTGTATCCGAGGTAGCTCATGTTCCTACATAGGTGCTTGTACCGTTCTTGGGGGTGAACGGGGACTGTTTCTCATTCACTCAAACTGAGAGATAGCACGTAGATCTTTCAGACATTTAGCGAACAGGACAAGAGATTACAGTGGATTAGGACACATAATGCACTTACAATGTACCCAATGCTACCAACTGTGCAGTTAGAGGGGGCGTTCTACGCAGCTTTTTCGGGTACTTGGTTCATAATTATTAAAATTGAAATGTAATTAACATTTTGTTGTTTTTACAAAAAGGAATCTTATATTGTTATCTTGTGTTTTTTTAAATAAATACTGAAACTTTATACTCGCACGCTTGCTTACAATTACATTCTAATCTTTATATTTAATACACTAAGAGTTTTTATTTTGAAAACAATTTGTACTTTCTTCTAAACCAAATTTCGTGATTTTTGTTTTAAAAGTAAGGTTGTGAGCCCACATGCATAAGTTGAGATAGCTTGCTACTATTTTTTACCTGTTTTACAGTACAGCACTAAATTTTAATAAGGTCGTAATATTAATAGAATGAACGCTTTTTGCCGTTATTTGTTTATTACCTCATTTTCAAGACCAACTACAATATTTTACAAAAAAATACAAGAATATCCTGGTGCCAAAAGTCATAGTTGACGAAACGAAGATATCGAGTGTTTTAAATTTGGAGATTGACTACTTATAAATTCACAGGATAGTGAGTCTTGATAAATAAATGCAAAGTACAGCAATCGTGTGATACATGTTTCCCTTTACAAAACGTTCCTTTCGATATAATTATAAGTGATTCACTACGTTTACACATTTAGCTGGATAGCAGAATATTAGGCCCCTATAAAAGACATGTATAGATTTTGGTAAACACGTTTACTTCTGTGTTCACAAAGAATAGTGATATTCCAGAACTTTTTCTTATTTCATCAGTTGTGTGAGAAAAAGAACGACGTGTAACAAAATTTCTGGAGTTTTCGAGTTTTCATAAAATATTCATGAAATACTTTTCGTCAGTAATTTTTTTCAATTCTTTCTTTTGTGCATTGAAATCAATAGTAAAAATTTTATACACGCCTAATTCATTCAATATTTTGATTTTGTAACACTAATCTAGACAGTCATGTCTCTTTCATCCGCGGTATGAAGGATATTTCTTGCGGACGGTGGGAGTACCTGGATGGAAAAACTTTGCAAGCCGACGTGTAGGTCGGCTCTTATCTTGCAGAAGAAAAGAATGCCACCTCCCGCATTAAAAGCATTCACTTCACGTACGTGACTAATAACCGTTGTAATAATAAATGTTGAAAACTAACCAGGAAGCACGAAAAGATTAATAACACTCTAAAAAGAACCTAACTTTCTCAAAATTCCGTTAGGAACTTATTTTTGGTGATACTGAAACGTTTATGTGTTGTAAATGTGCAGAGACCAAAATATAAATTCCCTTTCCTGACTTATCGGATGCAAATAACAAAATAAAAATGTGCGGTTTAAGGGAATCTATTTAAAATCGGGAGATATTTGTTCTCTATTTAACCGATCTTATTTCGTTTAAGCCTTTACGCTTATTTGCATTTTCGAGAGTTTTTTAGCATTCTAATTAGGGTTTTAAAACTTAGGAAATTGTAAAACATTCTGATAAATATCAGACTTCCTAAACGTTTAAAAAAATTGTTACTATCAATTTATAATATTATTTTCCTTAAAAAGTTAAATATTGAAAAGCAGCAAAATACTTTTTTGTACCAGGGAAATGAAAGTGAAAATCAAGTAAACTTCATTTTTTATTGTTTTGAATCTGTTTACCAGCTCAGAGAAAGCATTTACACCAGAAGGTTAATTTTACTATCATACTCTTACCACATTTTGATATTTCTCAATGTAAGCACACGCATTTTTGTTTTCACTTGAGTTGCGAGAATATCGTGAAGATTCCTCTGAATATTTCCTTACTCTTTAGAAGAAGTTATAATAATGACATCGAATAAAATCAAATAAAACGACATTTGGATATCATAAATATAAGATTAAAACCAAAGACGATTATATAGCTTTCAATTAAGATTTTTTCATTCTACTGATTTTTTTCAAATTAATATGTTTCTGGTTTTTACAATAAATTAAATATCTCTACTACTAGAAAAGGGCTACTAGACATTTCTATCTGGGCAGGTTCCGTTCTGTTTCCACAAGTTTTAGATAGATGCAGGTGTATTTAGATACATTCAGGTGTTGGGCATGTTCTTTAGCATTTTAAAAGTATGGTATATTTAGTATATCGTGTGTAGATTGACGGCAGATACGTTATAGTGGAAGGTAAGGTTTTATGTCGAATTTTAAGTTCCACTAATATATATCTTTATGCCAATCCGGGTGGCCGAGATCGCAGCAGTGCCTTAGCGATCCCTGATCGAAGTGTCGCGGATTCAAATTCCGTCCTTAGGATGGACATATTTCTGAAAGTCCTTTTACAAAGTCCTATTACATTATAACTAAGAAAATAAATATATTAATGTAGCTTCCTAATGCGTAAAATTACAACAATATTTTAAAAAGTAATGCGTCTTTTTTCAGAGTATTTGTCTAGAATAAATGTTAGATTTTACTCTCACTAACAAGTTTGTTATTAAAATGGAAGAAGTGTCTGAAATGAAATAAGACTGTTTCTTTTTAATTTAGTGAAACACGTGTCCAAACATATCTTGTGTTTGTTGGAGAATGTAATATATTGGGGCCAATGATGTATAAAATATCTTTTTACATCGTAAACTTGTGAGAGTAGGTGCAAGTAAATGATGCATAGCCAGTAAAATTAACATTGCAAGTGAGAACAATTTCAGCTCCTAACCGTGCAATCGAATATGACTAACATAACTTTGGTTAGAGGCGGAAAAGCATTCCCACGACTTGACATCGGATTCATTTCAAAGATTTGGTTCAAATGCAGAAACAATCCGATTCCGCTTGCGTGGAAAGGCAACATTGATTCAGTAGTTACAACAATTGAAGAGCGAACACACACCTTATATCAGTTCCTTGGCTTCCTCTAAAGAAGAAACTGATGATTTGTCAATTTGCGTGCCCCCAAAAAACCCATCGGCAAGACAGAAGTCGGTCTCGGCCTTCGTCACGTGATAATGCGCCGTATGCACCTGTCACATCACGTCTCGAAGGCGAATGGGTGTTGGCAATCCATTGCCTCACAGCCGCCTTTCTTATCAACTTATCAATATGACGGCGGCCGGCGGCCTCTCA
>BOPP01000002.1:21340353-21388588 GCA_017312745.1 Gryllus bimaculatus
GGCGCGCGAGACGAGCAGGCGCCACGCGGCAAGGCTGGGCGCCGCACGCGCCGCCCGCGTGGGCCCGCGCTCCGCCCTCATGCCGCGCTCGCGGCTCGGTGAATTGCAGAAAAGATGATCGATGAGCTGGAGAGAATTTCCACGAAAGGAAATGCTAGAAGGCCGTTTGCGTCGAGCGTGTGTTCAGCCTCCCTGTACATTCTCTGTTTTATTTGTTTATTTTGATTTTGATTTTACTGTTGGGTTTCTAAGAGCGATGTTTTTCTTTTTTTTCTGGACATTATTAATGCTTAGGTGATCATTTATAATAGTCGACTATTCATATTGGTTGAAAAGTTGGAAAGAAATCCAGAGATGTTAGGAACCTGTTTAATGTAATAAATTGTATCTGGAGACTTGTCATACTCAGCACAATATTTTTCTCACCAATGAAATAGAACAATGTTTGCATCTAAATTTCCAAATTTCTTTTCCACGGACAATTTTATTTTATGAATCTGATTACTATATTATCCATTACAGTAATTGTTTCAT
Organism: Gryllus bimaculatus; assembly: GCA_017312745.1. Lineage (NCBI taxonomy): Eukaryota > Metazoa > Arthropoda > Insecta > Orthoptera > Gryllidae > Gryllus > Gryllus bimaculatus. The sequence goes on from BOPP01000002.1 coordinate 21,340,888, forward strand.
CATTATCATCAGGAATAAATAAAATTATGTTCCTAAATTCTTCTCCTGTCGGTGACAAAACATTCCGCAGACGAAAGTTTCTATTGATCTGGTATTTGGAACTGAGATTATAAGCATCGGTCATGTCAGTTTAACGTATTATAATTAAATTTAAAAATAATTAATTGGTGAGCCCGCGTTACATACATCGCATTATTTTATTCACCCGAAGATAGAGCTATCTATCGCAAAGCGATTGCTGCATTGTGCATATGATGCTGATACAGACGTTGTCAATCAAATTAACATTATTTTCAAAATCGACTTGACTACCTATTATGGTGTAAAGAAAAAATTTTAACAATATTTTATTAAAGATCTTGAATCAAAAAAAGCATTGAACACACAATACAGAGTCTTCTGTTTTGTGATATGATCTAAGGGAGGTTCTCAACAGTGATAGTCGTGAAAGTCAAGAGGCTGTTCCAAATTGCCATATTTCGGTGACCGTTTAGTCTATACTCAGACTTAATACCCTAGATTGAAATATCTTATTAATTTTTGCTCGTAATAAATTATGTAGACTCCGTTTTTATATTGTTTTTATTTAGTGTCACTAGGTGTTCTTAATTATTTGCATCACATACAATTTTGTTTCAACTTCATAATTGCTTCTGATTAGTTTAGTTAATGCCAGGTACTGCTTTAGATATTGTTGTCTATATTTGTGATCATTTTCCTGGAAAAAATACCTCCAAGTAATTGGATGAATCAAAGTACATTTCTTTTTATTTGTTGCTGTTGTTGATTTTAAAATTAAAAATGTTTTCTTCTAAGTCAAAATTAGGGTTTTGTTTCGTCTTTACACCTGTATATTTGTCTAGAACATTGATTCACCACTCGTATTTTCAATAGCGTATCTAAACTGATTAAATAGTCTTCAGAATCTAAAAAATATTAATTTAATGAAACCAAAGATACACGTAGCTGAATTGATTTATTGATTCGTTAAACATTTCTAGCTATTGATCTTTCTCGATTTTTAAAAATGTAATGGAAAAGAAATTTCCACGGGTTCTTTGACATTTCAAGTAAAAGCGGTAATGCTTCTGTAGCTTGTATTTAAATACCGACCGTTCTGTATATGAAAAAACAAAAACTCATCAATGTGAACATCTTCGTTTTGTTCTTCCAAGCATACATACTTTAAAATACATTTGCTATACATTTTTTTTTAAACTGGGACGTTCTGAAATGGGCATTCCGAAATGAAAAAAAAGCAGCACAAAAACATTGTGCTGTTTTCACTCGGAAGCTTGGGCTTAGATAATTCGTGGTGAAAAGCAGGAATGTTACTCTTTTTCCTGTTTCAATAATGCACTTCAAAGATTTTTGTGACATTACGCATGCATATTCAAATCTGAGAAACAAAATGTCTTCCAGGCATGGAATATTATTCAGTATGCATAATAATAATAATAATAATAATAATAATAATAATAATAATAATAATAATAATATTAATAATAATAATATTAATAATAATAATATTAATAATAATAATAATACTAATAATAATAAATTCATATGCCCTTAACTTTTAGTATTGACAATTTTGAGCGTGAAGGTGATAATTATAATGTATTTCCTTCGTGCCAAATAGTCGGTTAAATTATCAGTTCTTACACTCAAACACGATGATTTTCAATTACTAATGCAATTAACCTATTTGTGTTTACTGACAATCTATTTTCATTAGATTGGCGTTATTTAGTTTAGAGAAGAGTGTATATAATGCAAGAGTATAGACCTCGAACAATGCGCACATAGTAGTATGGATATCACTTAACCTTCAACCATTTGAAGTTTGCCAAAAGAACGTTTATTGTCTCGTCTTCACCAGCATGAACCTCAATTAACAAATGGAACTTGAATGAATGAAAAACGTATTTTTATCAAATATTTATAAAACAGGAGAGTTCTTTATGTGGTACTTAGATGTCAGAAGATAAACATGCCGAGCCCTTATTGTAGAAGAGCACTATTTTTTGCTCTATATGGCTGAAATAATAGCGGTAAAATTTCCAATGTACTTACAATAACATAACATAACATTCGAAACACATGAAACTGCAAGAATGTTGCACAGTTTCATGTGTCTTCCCGATTTCTTCATTGTAGTAAAAGTTGAACTTTGCTGTTATAAATCTTTTTTTGAATAATTTGATATACTCGCTTTATAAATAATACAGATTTTGGTAAATAATTTTAATTATTATGCGATAAAACGTTTGATTACTGAGTTGTCCACCATTGATCCAATGCTTAGACTGAGGAACACCCAGCGATTGCTTACGGGAAACTAAAATTTAATGTATTTATCGTGAAGAGGGTAAAATCCTGTGCCGTATGGGGGTAGATTTATAATCTGAGCATCTTTAGACTCAGAATATCGATCGACCTTTTACTGTACTAATTGCATTATGAATAAAGATACTAGCTGAAAGGTAACATTTGTAAATTATACATTTTTGTATCATAGTAACTGAAAAGGTATTTGCATAGGAAAAACGGACTACAGATTTGATTTTAGAGTAGTGCTAACAAAATAACAATAATAAAGCGTTTCATAAAATGTACCAGAATGGCTAATGTCAGATTGTCATAAAGAAGAAGCTAGAGCGGATAGTTGATCAAATCGCCTCGGCTTATCAAATCCTAGCAAAAGCAGAATCCTTAAAAAGGAACCATAGGGTTTGTTGTTGCTTTCAATGTCTGATTTATAACACCCTCAAAAAGCTCCCAATTCCTGCTCGTCGTTGTTCGAACACCTAACTTCAGGCGATAACATCTGTTGGACTATACAGACTATTGTACAACTAACAAATCCATACTGATATCGTTCTTACCATTCAAAATCGGCAAAGAGGTTAATATAAAATTGCAGATGTTACCGCGCCATGTTCTCAGTGCATCGTAATCCAGGAGGCAGAGAAACGTCTTAGATTCTAGGATTAGCGAATCGTCGTCTGCCGGATGAGAGGCACGTAATCACAAGTCGTAACGGTAGTTATCTGAGCTCTGGGATTTGTTCCGTATAATCTACGTAGAAACATGTCCAAACTTACAGGTCATTCAAAAGCCTCGCAAGTGCAGGAGATCACGTTGTTAAAAGCAGACCATATTTGGCGCAAACTATTGTAAAGGCATTCAGAATCTCTTGATCTGCTTCTTAGATACCTGGTTGCAACCTAGAGTAGATACTATATTTAATTGACACTTAACATCATTCCTTATTCTTTAGGAGATATCACCTTTTTTTAATAAGCTTCATTTTTGGTCGCATGAACTGCGAGGTCATTAGTGTCCATGTTTACAATTATTTACAGTGCATTAAATAAATGTATGTCTTTTAAAAATTTGAAACATATACTTGAAATGTTTCAGTAAGTAATTTGAAGAGTGAATGTGTAATGCGTGAGTCGGAATACACTGGACAAGCAATGAACATATGTTGGATATTTATAGGGATGTTACAAGATATACAAAGTGATGGAATTTTTTCTTTAACACATGTGAGTGGTTAGGACGCCTATGTCCTATGCGGATTCTTGCGAGAATTTCTTCTCTACTTGTTTGTACTGAATGAGCGTCATAATCAAAAATACTTCTAATTTGATGAAGGTGACCAAGAAAATTACAGCATGTAGAGTTCCAGTGAAGCATAAGATATCTATGTAGTTCTGTTTTATGTCGCCCTGTGAAACTAACTTTTCTTGAAGAAGGAATTATGTGTTTGCTCATCAGCTGAATCTACCACGATATTGCCTTAAATTCCTTTATGAGATGGTATACATTAAATAATTATGACTATTTTATTACGAATATATGAAAAATGCTTAAAGACATCGATTATTATTCTTTAAATTACATAGAGAATTTACGACACACAATGAATCAGTAAATATAATATATTAGGTATAGTAAATATCAAATTTATTGTTGGTATAATTGAGTTTGAGAATTTTCCATATTGACGTATATTCCTCCGATTTAAAAGAAAATCTTCTTGAAAGCTCTGCAAAACAGGTAAGAAATTCAGATTCAGAAGCAATAAGAAAGAGGAAGATCTTATGCGGAACCTGTTCTACAGCAAAATCTCTTAATTAAGAATGATAATATATTGAACCAAAATACTTTGTTTAAATGTAAATATGTGTAATATTGAATATGACTTATAATATTGTTTACTTAAAAAATTTTATGTTTCCGTTGATAAGGAAACACTCTTCGACACTTTAGAAGTGTTCAAATCTGGTCATACACCATTGGCAAAAAATAAAGCAAACTCTGAGAAATTTTTTTAAATTTTGAAGTTTAGAAGTAGTTTCAAAACACTAAAATCCAAGCTGGCGTGAGTCAAGAAGACAAACATTTTTATTTAATAGTGGTTTCGAGAAAGGGGTGCGACTTGGGTCTCCTTGATCTCTCACATTTCAAGATACAAAAGGAGAAGTTTGGTTATTTCTTATTAATCTTACGAATCTGAAACTGCAGCTCATTATTCGATGAAAATAGTTTATATTATTATGAAAGCAAACATTCTTGTTAACATACTATGTCAATAGTTCTCATTGATATTATTTATTTATTTTCAACTATTTTGTTAACCAAGAGGGATAGGGATTTTGCACTCAATAAAACGTGTTTGTACTGTTATAGGGAGAAAATGAAGAAAACCAGCACAGGGAGTAAAAAAATAAATCTTGTTCGGAAGATAAATAGTCGTAAAGTTTAATGCTTAACATTTCTTGATGATTTAGATATCTTAGTGGAGAACTTAAAATATATAGTACAAGCATTTTCTAAAAACAGTTTTAATTCAAAGATGCTTTAAATTATATGGAATCACACAATGCGCCAGAATAACAAATGTTTTGAAATTTAAATATTGGGAAAATAATACAATGCTAATGAATGCTCTGACCAAAGAGATTGACCTAGTATTGCAAAATCAATGAAAATTATAGTTCAATGCCACACGCAAAACTCACTACCTATTAACGCAAAATTCAGATGGTATAACATAATGATTAATACAGAATATCTCTATTACGCCAAAAACCCAAGAAACCTGTGAGGTGGATTAGAAAAAAAATTGAAACAAGATATGTAAATTGAGGATGTAAATTTGCCAAGTAAGATAACGTTTATGATTAAAAATTGAGAGAACAATGAGGTTGACGCAATAAGAAATCGATTTACTGCATTTAATGTGCATAAGAGACAGAATGTCTTTACGAAGAGAATGTTCATTTATTTACAGGAACCCCAGAAAACTTAAATAGGATTGTTCACTTGTCACATTAATTTAAAAAAATTAAAGAATGGAGGTAAAATTCAGGAAACATAAAGGAACTCAGGAAAAATAGAAAACATAAAAAGTTTATAAAAGACAATGCAGTATTAAAAGAGAAAGGCGTAGAGAAGAAAGAAGACAGAGAAAGAGGGAAAGAGTATTCTAAATGTGTTTTTAGCAACCTCTTGATTGGTTTACCAAATTTAAGAAAAAGGAAAAATATGCAATGAACATTCATAAAAATGTATTCACGTTATTGATTTATGTGCTCTTAATTTTATGCACATTATTCATTTAACTATTTTAAATTTTATTCACGTTAAGCATAATGCTTTTTATCTCCAGAACGAGAGTTTCCACTTACAAAGTGACAAGCGTTTTTTTAGTACAAGCATTGCGTTTACATATAACACACACGAGTCAGTCCTAGCCGATAATTCAGTTTTCTATGTTCTCTTGTCTTTCATGACTTCCTTCCATGTCCACCCTTTTTCAACACAAATGCATATTGATGTAATTTTTATCCATATTCCTTCTGATACCAAATTAGGAAATTTATTGAACACGTGTTGACCCCTGATGTCCATAGTTAGCTGATCAATATCATACCAAGATGCGTAGATCACTCGGCACTATTTTGTCCAGGTGAATCTTATCTACAAGTAATCTTGATAGCAATGAATGTATTCAAAACTTTATACATAGATAGAAGAATATGTTATAGAAAACGATAAAAATTGAATATGTGAATTTAAACATTAAGGTTTCGAAATGAATCGAGTGTTTAAATACACTATGAAAAAACACTGTTCCAAACTTTTCTATGAGCCTCCAAATCAATTTAGTTGATTTGGAGGCTCATAGATTTGTGAAAATCTATGAGCCTCCAAGATTTGTGAAAATATAGAGAGAACGTTTGGAAATAAGATGCATGGCTCAAGTGTCTGCGAAATCGTGTTTCTTCACGCAGTACCGTAGAACTGGGTAAAGTGGTTTAAATAGTTATTTTCTTAAAAAGTGAGAAATTTAATGATTCATGTGAATCAGCAAAAACGTTGCTTTTGTTCATTTATCAACTTCTAGACGTCGCTAATGTTATTTTTCAATGCAAAACGTTAAAAAAATGCTACAATAATTTCATTAAAATTCCTTTAATATTCAGTTAGAGTTAAAACTACTAGTAAATTACTATTTTATGAAATGTTATTAGGACCCCATTCCAAAACCAAGAATTTGATAATATAATGAACATTTATATTTCATTACTTTTTATATTATATGTTCCAAACTAATATCTGATATTAAACATTCATAACGTATATTTTCCTCAAGAATCTTATCTCAGTAACCGTTTCACCTGGCTCTATATTTTTTCCTACAAAAATCATTCCTTTTATTTGTGTTCAGGCAAGCGAAAACCTTCTTTGTAGTGGACTACTCGGTCTTTATCTTCTAAGAGATTCCTAGCATCAGGATCATGAATTGTTCATCTACGTTTGTCAAGTCTTCACATTGGACACATTCCTGGCCCAAGTTTCAATAGCTTACTAGCGATACGAGTGCTTTTATTTGAATAGGTTTCCTGTATGTGTGTACTGTTAGAGTCTGTCCAATACTGCTGCGATAGATCTGCATAAGAAATTAACGCTTTTGCATTGTTTTGACTGGTTGACACTGTTTTCACTTCTTGACATAGAAATGAATTATTTTAATTTATTTTTCTTTCTGCGACATATGTCTTTACAAAGATTCGGAGCATGATGCTCTGGCGTTGAAATTACAAGGAAGTCATATTTAAAAAATAATTCCTTAGAGGCGCTTAACTTTCAGTATGGAATATATTGCCGATACTATATTGTTTTGATGCAATTTCTTGCAAGTACATGGAACTGCACACCTTTGGGGAAAAGTAACTGTAACTATTTGTTTTCGTTCAAGACACAAGTTTCAAAAGGCAATATAAAAAATAAATGCTGATGACAGTCGCTACTTCCATCTCCCGTATGTATAAACAAACATGTATACAAATGTAGGGTCACAGCCTTGTAGCGACGTCTCGGTTTTTGTGTGTCTGTGTCTCGTCACATAGATTCAGTTCACACAGTGTTCAAAGTAAAACAGTGTGTCTTTGGGATTGTAAAGACAAAGCTCTCGTATGATCTTTCCGTTCGGAGAAATCTCCGTTGGGATTGCCATATAGAATACTGTCATAACGCAAAATGAGGTCGACAAGTAAATTTTAAGAACAGAAATCAGTGAAAACTTTAAATAATTGTGTAAAAGAAGCTAACGGTAAGGTCTTTCCCTTTAGCCAAAGAAACAGCCTTAAAACAGAACTAATTTGAAAAATTCAGAGAATAGTTTTAAATAAATTCACGAACTTGAAAGTTATATATCCTCGCATGTTTTCTTGAGTCCTCAATTATCTAGGTACAAGATTAGTGGAGTACTTGGTTGTTTCGTCAACAGAAATATTATACCAAATCTTTAGATCGTTTTACGATGCAAAATAATTTCTTTTACACGGGAGCCAACATTTCTGGTGATTGATTTTTTGTCAGCAACGCTCGTTGCTATGATCTATTCTTAATTCTATTAATATTAGTAAAGGATTGGAGGTAGGAGTTCCGGGGCTGAAGCAAACGTGCGGGTACAATAACAGGCATCGTGTGCCTGTACCAACTTTCGGCCGAAGCGCTCTTACCGCCATAAGTGAATGTACGAGGATTGAGCTGAGTTAGTACCTGCTGTGTGACTCGTGTTGACAACAATTAATTATAATTGTCAATTTCTATTATTAATGTGCGATCACGGAAAACAGAATTGGAATTCTCATTACTTCAAAAGTTCTACTTCGACGATTGGAAGATAGCTTGATGAAAGCTATAAGATAATCTGAGAATATAAAAAGAATATGCAGAGGAATATGGTGTTTTACAAAAGAATCTCAAGTATTAATAAAACCCTGTCAAGTATTAAGTTCAAAGTATGGCTAAAGATTTTATCTTTTATTTTTATATTATTTTACAGGATTTTTGTCAAGTTTAGTCAAAATCTACTGTAATATTTATTTCCTTTTCTAATCTTATTCAGGAGAAAGATTACCGTAGGCAGTTGCAACGCACATTTTCCGGATGTATACATGTACCAGGCGGATGTTCTTATAAGGGCGAGTGTTCTTATATTAACAGTGAAAGGCAGCAATCTCAGATAACTATTCCTGAGCAGTAGTATGCATACAAATTCAATATACAAAGAGAATTTAAATAAACGGACAGAAAAGTATATTACTGACGCAAACCAAACAACTCTAAAACATAGCCATACTGATTGCGGTACAAGGGATGGAATTGTAAGTGAATATTTTCTCTAATTTTGCGATTATATAAACGACTGAGTGTGGAGGAGAAAATATTGAAATCTACACGTTTATGGGTACTTATATATAATTAAATTTATTTCGTAAAATGCTATATGATTCAGAAAAATGGAGGATTGAGAATTATTATGAACAAATTAGACTCTCATAATTATCTCAATGCACGTAAGTGGTATTGTATTGAAAGACATTTAAGTCATAAACAATTGCAGTATATTATGAGCAAACTTTACGAAATATGATGATAACGTTTTTGAGAATTATAGTAAGTTAAATAAAAAAATAGAAAATTTAACTGACATTATGTTCGGAAAATGAGATTAAATGATTTGATAAACGTGATTATAAGGTTTTTGAAGAGTCTATTTTGCCCGCTTGATGTTTTTATCTGTTTTCTTTTCATGTAGAATAGTGTTGAACAGTAATTGCAGTAAATAACATTTGATATTCTAACTCATTTAGTTCCGTGTTTTTCTTCTAAATCCGTGAAAAGTTCTCCTTGAATGAGGACATAAAAATTGGAACAATTTTCCAACTTCTTACGTATTCCATTGAAAATTTAAAAAAAGCATTTAAACAAAAAGTTAAGTGGAAAATACGTTAATGCAATGAACAACCTTGTTAATTCTAAAATATCTAACGTGTAGCACTCTTATTGTCTCTCCGCGCACATTTGAAACGATAAAAAGGTTTTCTCAACACAATGGGAAGTCAGTGGTGCATACTTCACTGCTGCACCAAGGTAATTCTTACCGTATTTCTTCTTCAAGAAGAACTTTGTGTCTTTTTCCTTGCGTAAGCATGATCACGCTGCATTTTCGATAGCTTCAGATAGAACACATCACCTTCATTCCCTGGTATTTCCATGAAACAGCTTAAATGAAGATCATCACTTCGTTTAGTAGTAGAAGACATGCGTGTCCTAATTTTTATCAGGAAATATTTAGTATTATTGTAATTATTAACAATAAATTCAGCAACATTAATCATCAATAACATAGTTGATAAATCTAGACCACCGTAAAATACCGATCAAACCAAATGAGCTATCTTAAACCAACTTTGCATGTTTTTAAAAAATCCCGATTTTAGAATCGCAACTCATTTTAGCCTGTTTTTTTAGGAATTGTAGGATTCACGTATTTCTCTTGTGAATGGTCGAATTGGGTACGTGTATTAAAAAAACGTCCTCACTAGGTAAGGAACACACTAGGTTCAAACTTAAGAATCTGGGCCTTAATTAATAACATTAAGCATCCTCAATGAAGTGTGAGAAATAGGGATGTAAGATTTTGGTAGAATATTTTATAAGTAAATGTATGGTAACCTACTGTAAAAATTCATTTATGAAAAACATGTGTTATGCTCTAGTCTTTAGTATGCGAAAACGTAAACACATTAAACTAATGAATTATAAATTATTTCTAGATTCAAAGACAGTTTTGCAAATTATTCATAAGTTGTAAACATTTCTTAGGAGAGTGTAACGCAACACTTTTTGATAAAAAATTGGTAAGTTAAAAAAATATTGTACGATTCTCTCACAATATTGTTCAACTTACTCTGTCCCAGTGTTAAATAAATCTTACATTAGTGTCTTTTATGCACAAAAGTGAAGAAGCGATGGAAAACTTCTTTTTTACCGAAATCTTGTGTTGCATGTACCCCATTATTCGATTACAAACACTTACTAGGTATATAATAACATTATATTGATTTTTCATTGAGTATGTGAGCTTCATCATTGTGAATATTGTTGTAGCAACGTAATATCTACTATTTTGACTAGAAATATTAACATAAAATAAAATTAATAAAAAACATATATACCAATTTTTAATTAATAAGCAAACTATTTTGAATATGGAAATAGGAATGAAATAAAATAAATAAGGGAAGAAATATTTCTGCAAAAAATATTGGCTAATGTCATGTCATTTTGTGCTTCTATAAGTATTTAATGATGTGGATTAGTTGTTTTCTTTCTGAATATCTGCATCAGCCATTTTAAATCTATGTGATTTAAAGTTTCATTAGATGAAAAAGAACTTACCTGCAGTTTGTTACAAGCAATCTTTATTTAAATTTTGATACAGAAAAATGTTTTTTTCTGGGAAAAGTAGTGTATTTAAATTGATTGATACTTGTAAACATGAAGTTATGACAAGTAGAAAAAACTTCGAAGAAATTTCTTTTACTGCATTTTTTCTAATTTCGTATCTAGTAATATAATTATTTTACTTATTTCTCAATGTATTATTTTATTTGTAATATACTCTCAAAAAGAGTGATATGGTAAGCATGTCTGCAAATTATAACGGCAATTTATAATCGCAAACTCAGTACTCCAATGCAAATTTACTACTATTATACAGTAGTAAGACAAGTACCGTAGTACTTGTACTTGTCTTCGGCGTAAAAATATTTCTTCAAATTTAAAAATTCATTTTCTGAAAAATATTGCTCCGTTTTGTTGCGTGGCATGGTTACTTTGGCAGCGGTAATTTTCTGTTATCTTTTATTTACTAGGAAATTATTTTTTTGTGAAGGGATCTCAAAGTATCTCACGAAATAAATTTTATTCTCCCTTGAATTTCATCTGAATTCTTCATTTTTCTTGAATAGCAATTTTAGCAGTATCAAGTCTAAAAATGTAGCTACTTGCACGAATTTGGTTTTAGATAGTATTTAAAATTTAAAATGTTTGGGAATAATTAATTCCTTGAGTACTGCAAAAGTCATGGCTATTATTTTCTTATAAGATAATACAAATGAGGCATGGCATTTTAAAATTACAATTATGAGGTAACAGTGTTACCTGAACTTTCCTGGTACTACCTATGTTTATTGCACATCTTTTCAACAGCATCAAGAACAATTCCAAGTTAGAGAAAAGATAAAATAAGCATCAATATTTCGTTTCAAATGTGTTTATTCATTTTGTAATAAAATGTAAATTACATGTATTCTACATACGTGTAGGCGTTCTTATGACCCTTCTGTACTTACAGGTTGTTACTAGAGAAATAAACATATTCCAAATGAATGATTGATTTTCCCTTCTTTATCGTTTATCTAATCTAATACAGTTTTCTGTTGTTTACACGTCTACATAAATCATTAGTGTAAATCGCGCCTATTTAGTTGTATATTAAAATTTCTTGCAAAACTTATTTTCCCGAAAGGAAATAGTTACCATCACGTTTGCAGTGACTGTCATTAAGATAGTATGTTGGCATTTCGAACCGATTATAAAAAAAGGAAGTTCACATGTATTCTTTATTTAGGTAAGGAGTCACTGTTTCATCATATAAAACTTTTATTTTTAGATATTTCTGAACGCTTAGTGATTGTTTTGTCTTCCAACACTTATCGGATGTTTACAAAAATATTCGAATTCTTTGCCATACGACTTCCACGAAACCCCAGCGTTCTCTTACAGCTAGACCTGCTGTGTCTTTGAAATCTTCTTTTACTATATGTAGATGTAGAGAAAAATTTTAAAAATATTTTATATTTTCATTAAATTAAATTACGATAACACTTTATTATAGTGAATTTAGTGTAAAATATCAGAGAAGAGCGGAGGAGGAAAACAGATAGGGTAGTACACTTGCCAACTGAAAAATCTACGAAAGAAATTCCTTTCTGCGCTCACAATGAGGTACTTTAAATTAGTGTTAAATTAAACTAATGGATTTTTAAGAATGTAAAATAATATTTAACTGAATTACCGATTAACAAACAACGAAGATCTGTAATTAGTTGTCTTTATACTGATACGATTTATTTTTTGTATTATGTTCACCTAGTCTTCGGGCTTTAGAAATACATGCAGAAGCAAGAGTAATATTTATCCGAGAGAGGCTTTCGGAGAAATCCATATGCATTAACTGTTGCTGCCAATAAGGAGCATATAAATAATCCTGGAGCAACCGGGAAGCATTACCTCTCGTCGTCAAAGTTGTAAAATGTACGGAACCAATCGCAATATCGCTCTCGTTCGTCTCCCAGGCCCCTCCCATGTGCCCTCGATGTCACACGATAACGATCTTTATCATTGCGGACACGGATTTCCCAGTAACGGGCTCATCGTTAGTGTCTTGGTGAGGTGAAGGTTCCGTTGCCTCTGCTGCCACCGTCGCCTCCCCCCCTCCCCACCCTCACCCACCAATCGCCCCCACCTCCTCCGCTTCCTCCCCGGCGTCGCGACGGCGCTCTGTTCGAAAGTTATTTCGTCGCCTGTCGCTTCGCCACGCTCGTTGTCCATTAATATTCCGTCTAATTTTGATGCGATTGCTCATATTCCATTCTGCTTGACGTAGTTTCACGGACATAATTTAATCAAAAAGAGCGCCTCTTTCATGTAGCGGCCGACGCTCCTCCAGCCGATGCCGGAACAAAGGTAGGGCCGGGGGCCATATTGTTTAAAGCCTCAATAATTCATTTGATTTCTATCACGGTAAATTACTCGAAGAGGAGGCGGTGTTGGCGGCAGAGGCGGTCGGCGGGGGCGGGGCGGCGGGGGCTCTGGCCGACGGCAGGTGCTCGGACGCCTCCTGCCACGTCGCCGGCCGGGCGTCTCCCGGCGAGAGGCGTCGGCGCCTGCCCCGCTAGACTGGCTGCTAGCAGGCGGCCGCGCTCACGGCCGAGCCCGCGCTCGCTCCCGCACCGCATCGCGCCACCCCCTCCCCCAGTTACAGGCATGGCCATATGGGTCCTGCCGTCGGTAATTGTTGCGTCGTTAGGCCCAAATCTTCTTTACCCGCAAGATATGAACTACGAATCAATATTGCCAAACTCGATAAAGTAAATAACGTAATCGATTTAGGGCACTATTTTTCACTCAACGGACTACGTATAATAGCGTATTAATATATTATTCAGTATTAGTAATAATAGTGATAGGGAATTAATGGTTTACTGGTGCTCAATGATGTTACAATGTTTTATGATCCTGCCAGTCGGACTAGAGAAAATATATATTTATTCTCACCCGTGTATAGCATTTTGTGTTACTGTTTACGTACATACATTTTGCGAACAATGAAATAGTATTATAAACTTAATATCTCTTAACTCACATTGAACGTTTTTAGTAATTCAAAAGAAAGATTAAGATAATGAGTGCGATGTTCCGATAATCTGTCAGTCGAAAAATTTTTGAATTTATTACATTACTAAAAGATAAGAGAATACTTAAGTTATCAAGTTTTTATAATAATCCAAACCTATCAAAATAGTATGTGTTATATTCAAAACATTTCTAAAAACATTTCAATACCACTGTGCGTTTGATATGAAGGGATGTGGAAAAACGTGAATTGAAATCGCCTTATAAAGTTTCTTAGTTAATCACATCGAGGCCATATATCTCATGTTTTCTAAAGTGGGCTCAACAAGGAGCTATAAAAGAAACCCAACTAAAACCAAGGCAAACATTTTTACACTTTGTAAACCAAATTAACCTCGCCCACTAGTATTAAATAATACTCTCATCCCGTGAGGCTAGCATCTGATACACCAGTGAAATATCTTGGGTTCCACTTGAAGCAGAAGTTAACCTGGAAAAAAGCATATAGAACTAACGAGAACCATATGCCAAATAATCAAAAACATATAGCCATTAATCAATTTTCCTTTCAGCCTTAAAATTGTGACGCAATTTTAATATTAAAATCGATTAATTAGGCCCATCATCACTTATGCTTGTCCGTTTGGAATAGAACAGCTAAAACCAAACATTCATTAACTTTCAAATCAACAAATCAAATTTTTAAGAAAATGTGCAAAGGCACCTTGGTTAATTTCTAATACACACATTCAAATGAGAACGTCAAAATAGAGGCCCCTAAACGAATATAATATATATTATATATATATATATATTATATATATATATATATATATATATATATATATATATATATATAAGAAATAACTGTGACAAATTTTTTACACTTCTTCCATCGTCTCGTTGCAGCATAAAATTTACAACGGGAAAACATTAAACAATCCCAAGAGAATTAACTCACGATATCCGAAAGATATGTTAAAACCCCCATCATCATCATCATCATCATCATCAGCATCAGCAACAAGGTTTGGGCCTAGTGGCCGGTTCCGCTCTCAAGAGTCCCTTTCCATCTTGTGTGGGGTCTGCCTCTGGATCGTTTCCCCTTTGGTTTGTATTCGAGGATAGTCTTGGGAAGAAGTTGTGGCATTCTGGTTAGGTGTTCGAACCAATTCTTCCTCGTTGAGTCGATCTTCTCCAGTATGCTGGAGATCTGTAGTTCACTGATGTCTTCATTTCTCTTATGATCTAGTAGAAAAAATTAATAATAATAATAATAATAATAATAATAATAATAATAATAATAATAATAATAATAATAATACTTATACGTATTAATTGATATGGACAATTAATAACGAATATGCAGATTCCAGAACACATTCAAATCTGCATGTCGAAACCGGTCATAATTTAATTCCTTGCTTAAAGTTTTGTAAATTTTACATTAGTAACTTTACAGTTTACTTTTTAAAACATTCAGTAAATTATTTCAAATGACAACAGTAACGTATTGCGTGGTTACATATTTAGTTTAATTAGTGATTACATTTGCTGTGAGGTAATTCCAAAATGTGTGCGCATTTCAGTAAGTATGTTCATTACTGTCAAGTAGTTTGTCAGATAGATGATTTGAATGTTCGCTGAATTTCTTCAGATACACTTGGCTTCTTTTTGTGATATCTTCCTGAATAGATGACATGTTTAGGTCTTTATAATCTTTTTTGAGTTACGAACCACGGTGATCCTTATAACGTTTTGATGGTCGTGGTTTCTTATCCGAGAATCTTATTGTTGGCGTAGCCCTCTTCCTCTGATTCATGTAGATTTTATGACAGTTTTGTCGTGTAGCACTTTGTTATGCAGAAAGAGAAGGAGACAGGACTTGATAATTTTCGTTCTTTCAATTGTAATGCTTTTCGGTTTTGAATTAAATGAGTTTTTCATGTCAAATGTTTAACCAAGTATAAGCTAAAATGTTGATAGTTGTGGCCTGGAAAAGTTCTGTATTATTGATTATAACTATTGGGAACTATTATCTTGATAATAGAGACTATTTTTCCAAACAAGAAATATAATAGTAAGACCTTGTTAAGAAATGTCACCAGCGATGTGTCTGATATTTTACACTAAAAGAACATTACTCATCATGAAGAATCATTCCAGTCGTTTCTCCGTGCATAAAACCCTCCTTCGACTGAGGAACGAAATCTCAAGTACAAAAGGTCACGAGACATTTTCATAATGAAAATAAACGTACGAAAACTCCCACAACCACGAGACTTTTTTGCAAGTCCGTGCACGTTTATGTGCGAGTGTGTGTGAGGGGAGTGGAGGTGTGCTGAAACGTGTGATAGTGAATGGGTGGGTCGGTGACGGCACGCAGCGACGCCTGCAGTAGCGGTGGCGTCGGAGTTAGCAGCCGCAGTGGCAACGGGGAATACAGGAGGCAGAGCGCGCGCAGATCCGCAGATAAGACCAGAGGACTCAGGCGACAGGCATCTCGCGCTCCGGCCCTCGCGGCTGCGGACGCATCCTCGCAGAGTCAACACAACACAACACAACACGGCACGGCGACGGTGGCGGCGGAGGCGGAGTCACCCGACGCAACACTCGCTCCGCGCCCGCAGCCAGAGGACGCGACATCGGTTCGCAGAACAGAAGGGCGATAAAATTAGCTCCTTCCCGCAGCAAAACGGACAAAAACCTCGCAAGGGTGGAAACTTAATTTACGGCCCCGGTGTTGGTAGGAATAACAAAACCGATGTACTTTCTACGTGACGCTGTGGCGCAGTCGGTCTTCTCTGGCCTTTTCCTAATGAGCCGCTGCCGCCGCCGCAGCGCTGCCGGCCCGCCCGCCTGCCCGCGCGGCAAGAGCCACATGGATTCGCTCGTCCTGTTCGTTTTCTGCCGGCCGCGTGGCGCTGCCCTCCTCCACAAAAGCCTTATCCTCTGGTGGAGGACTATTATGTGTTTGATGTATTTTCCCCCCTTAGATTGGTGTTATTCCTGTGGCACAAGCCTATCTGTAGAACACGTTTCCATTAAGAAATAGTGTCTTCAAGTGCTCTATTTCACTTCATGTGTAATGCAATTTCGTAATATAAAGGAGGTAAAAGAGACATTTTTTCTCTTACAAAATAGTCCTGTGACACATGACAGAGAATTTTTGAAACTTTTTTATAAGAATATATTTTGAAATAAAAACACATGTATGTATGTAATATAAGTAATGTATGTATTATGTATGTAATTTTTTTATGTATGTACTTGGTGCGACAGCCCGTGAACGAGCTCAGGCCTATCGGCGACGTTCCTACCTCTTGGCCACGGGCTAAGGGGGTATGTGTTTTTGTTTTATAAACATACGACGGAATACATCGTTCAGTATAATTACTTTACAGATATATTCGGGGGTATGTTTGCACGTGAATATCCCCACACCGTATTCCTGTCTTCTCAACCTGAGAAGTGAATTGTCTCATCGTAACACAGCAACATGTACTGGGACATTGCAAAGGAAACACACTTGCTTGACCGGGAATCAAACCAAGACCCATGTAGTGGAAAGCGAGCACGACCAAGAGCTAGCCACGAGGCAAAAAATGTATTTAACATTATTAAGTATAATCTGAAATTCATAAAGATATTTTCGTACGTCTTGTCTTGAAAATGTTTGTTGTTATTGTTGTCCTGATTTTTATAAAGTTTGTTGAGGTCAAGGTTTCTGTCGTTTGAATGCACGTTATGGAGAGTAAACAATACTACAGGCTCGTAATACCCGGGCATTCAAATTACAAAATTGTACGTAAATACGCCAGCGGTGATAATTGTGACTGATTTTGATAGCTTTAAACCTTAACTGACTCAATTTTCAGTGTGCTACAATAAAAACATGTGTCTACGATACATGTACGTAATCTTGGGCATTTTCTCTTCGACTGTTTATTCAGATTAATTCGCTTGTAATGAATATTAAATCTTGTAAAAATGTACTTCTATGCCATTCTATGCTACAGCTTGCATGCATCTATTTTAAATTGTAAATATTTGCCATGATTGAGATGTTATCCAGTTATCAATAAATGGATTAATTGTAAAAATATTAATCGTTTAAACTATTAATCGTTTCTTTCAAACATTACTGCTGACTTGGAAAAGAAATAATGCTGACTACTTATTGGTACTACAGAAGTTACTCCATTGTGAAGATATTACAGACTTTTTTTACATGGCTGTCACTTGCTGTTGCCCATGAGATATTTACTAAAAGCATCAGACCAATCACTTCAGTTGTCGATCTATTAAATTTCAGTTGCAATAATACAGTTTTTCGTGAAGGTGTAAAACTGTTTATTTTTCGTCTCAGAGGTCAGACATTCACGTTAGCCAGAATAATTCGAGGAGCGTGAAAAGGCGAGAAGCAGACTTGTTGTCGGCCAGCCTGCCCGGGTCGACCGTTGACCCGGGAAGGGCACCCATCTAGCGGAACAGGCTCCACGCCCTTGACCACACGGTAGCCCGGGAACTTCCCCTTGGGGGAGCAGTGTCCTAGACAGGCCCTAAGGAATCGCGTGTCTTGTGACCCGTCTGCCCTCTCGTCACCCTTGCTTGCGAGGGGCACGTTCCGGCAAGTCACGGGACCGGTGCAAATGGTTTGGAACGCGCGACATTTCAGCAATGCTGATGTCTTCGTGACGATGAACGGAAAGAATGTATGAATAGTACCCGAAATGAATTTCGAGTATGGCATTCAGTATTCCTGCCTGATCTATTTAGACTACAATCTTCTTAACTGTAGGGTAGAAAACGCACCTTTATGTCTATAATAAGTTTCAACGATTTCTTGGGGAAAACAAATTTTGAGTCTTAAATCGACGTTGCACACAGAAAACGACTTGTCTACAAATTATCATTGTTTTGTTAAGTGAATAAATATTTACAAAAATAGCTTATTCTTACTAACAAAATTCATTAAGTTCACAAACAAGAGTAACACACTTTGTCTTTGACCAAGAAATAAATGGCACTGCTCATTAAACTAGATTTAATTTAACAGATTCTGTTAATCTTCACTAACTGTTTTCTTTCAAAACAATTTTTGATTTAAATATAATTTCTTGTGATGTTACGAAATGTCAAATAGTTAATGTTTCTTATTTAACTGAGTCGTTCAGTTATTATCTAAAAACTGGTATGTCTTCACACATCAGTGTATTATTTAAAAATTAATGACGAATAATTTCTTTACTTCGCTTTAGAAGAGCAAATTCCAAACTTCTGCAGTAAAAAAATTAATTCAGTGTTTCTACAAAATCATGAACTTATCTAAGCATTTATTTGTCGGTCTAGCCTGTTTTAGTCTAATCCGGTCAATGAAATTAACAAAAACAATGTCTTAAAGAAAGGTGGAAATTGTGGTTCAGTATAGCTAGTTCTTTTTCTTAGTATAATTTAATTATTTTAAATCTTAGTCAATATCTTCGTAATTTTCCTTTTTTATGAGCACTACTTGTGGACATCTTTACTCTTTTCTTTCACTATTATGTATTTCCTATTTGTGTCTTGTTAATGTTCTAGGCCCCCACCCTGATTGAGATTTTCAGGGTTTTCTAAATCGCTAACATTTACATTCAATGCTATTCCGTTACTTGTTTTCCAACAATGTCAAAAAAAGTAATTGACTTCTTGATTGATTAGTGATTCAAGGTACATAGGCTGCTAATTAGTTCCGTAAGGTCAGTGCATTGTTTCATGACTCATGGTGGTTGTGATCTTCCCCCGCAGAATGTCGAGTTCCGACTCTGACCTACCCGTCAGCTTGCGGATTTTCCCTAACGAGGTATCTCCCTCTAGTAGGGCTCCACTCCAGCCCGGACAAGTTTTAAACTCCCGACTATTTGCCAATGGGGAGTTGCTGTAGCAAATTAATGAAAGGAAATATTTGTAAATTAAAGAACCAACAGTACCTACATTTAGCAATATAATACTTACATCTTCTCTACGATAGACATAAAGTATTATCTGTTTTGAAGGTGAAGCAAGGCCACATATTTTTTGACCATGCGCTGATGAATTTTCTGTATTTGTGAACATTCCTGGAGACACACTGATGACAAAGTTATTTTTTGAAGATCTAATTCAACTACTACTGGTACTACTTAATTATGTTCCGCCCACTGCAGAACTGTTCTCTACATTGAAAAATAATTAAGCAAGGACGCGACGTGTTTATGTACTATCCTGTCTGTAAGATATAATCGAATTTTTCTTAATCTGTTACGCATCGAGGTTTCCATTTTTTTATAAACAAGTACTATCCCACGTACTGAATCATATTCAAACCACAAAAGATGAAACGTATTTGTCATTCCATCCTTATCTTTTCTGGGTAAAGAATTAAATTGTGTATTTTTTTTCTTTCATACCTTCATTAGTTTTGAGATTTGTATTTAAATGTTCTTATTTTCCCTGACTTCCTTTGCACAATCCGAGATGGTCACGAGAACGCCTGATATGTTTTATAAACACATATTTTTGTTCATTTCTTTGAAGGTGGATGACTCTTTGTAGGCTGCTTTCCCTTCTTTTCTAGATGCAATTGAGAGCATTGAAGCTGCAAGATTTCGTTCGCATTATTTCGATGAAGTTAACTAACATCAATATAAAGACACAAAGAAAACATTTTCGGATTCGTGACTCTGAAGAGTATTATTATGAATGGAATATTTGTTTCAAGTACTACACCACCAATTGTTGAATCTACATTGATCATTGAAATAATAATATTATTACTCTCGCAGTATTTTATGAAATGTCTATTATTTGCAGAGTACATGTTCATTTCTATTTCATTTCTATTTGTGACATATTTGAGACATTTTTTTCAAAGAAACGTTAAGAATTGTTTGATGATAAATATTGGAGATGTAGAACTTAAGTATAAATGATTGGATTCTAGACTGTTCTATGACACTTTTTCGACATAAATAAGATCGTCCTACTAATATACTCGCCAAATCGAGTATTACATTTTGTGCGAGTATCCTGCTACTGAAGTAACAAATGACACAGTACTACGAAGACATTTCTTCTGTACTCTGTGATGAATGTCAGATTAAAACATTTTTATCTTATTACTCAAAATGCTCTAGTCAAGCCCTTTGTATATTCGAATAAGCATATCCCCTCTTTATTTTAGATTCTTTATAGAATTCTATCAAATTTCTCGGTTGGGGTATATTTGCGATCTCTTCTTTACTACAAAAATCATAATTGATTCAGTGCAGAGAACAGGTCTTAATTAGTAAAATAAAGAGGAATTTGGAATAAGTACATCTCAGGCATTCAACACGATATACACTGAGCGCATAATATGGCCTACAAAATAATGAAAACTGTAAAAAAGAAAAGAAAAGAAAAAAGAAACACTGTCTGAATTTCTATCTTACTTGAATGACAATGGTGAACAAAGAAAAATAACTTATACATCTGCTCAAGCGAAAAGATGAAACCTACAGATCAAGGACAGGCCGAAACATCTTATATAGACCTAATTAAACTAACAAAACTAGATGTAGCTATGGAAAGTTCAAAGAAGAAGAAAGCGCCATGCATAGATAGTGACAAAACGGTTTTCTAAAGTATTATCGACTAAAATTATGAAACGTTTGGAGCAACGGAAAGTAGCTATGTCATATACTTTTAAGAAAGGGAAGCGGGAAGATTGCGACAGCAACAGGAGAATAAGCCTTAATAAATCTTTTATGAAATAAGACTTATATAGCTTCAGGTTACGGGAATCATGTAAAAATTGTCCCTTCGTAATGGCATAACAGATACAGAAGAGTAGAGAAGACAATTTCAACTAGCATTTGCATTCTCTCCGTGATTTCGTAAAGGCTTTTCAAGAAATGTGTGAATTTTTTTAGATAAAGAGAATTACAACCTACCAGGTAAACTAAAAGATTTAAAAAATAATTGATAAAATTAAAGATTAGGAAAGAATACTGATAAAAATTATGTATTTACATTTGTATATACAAAAAGAAAAGCTGAAAGAAACTAGAAGAAATAAATAGAGGAGAAATCAGTAATGCCCGTTGTCCTATGATCTTTTTAATTTATACATTAACACTCTCATAAAAGTATAGCACAAAAAGCGTAAAAATAGGGAATTAAAATGATTGAAACAGTCATAAGAAAAAAATTGTCAACAGCCAGATTAGTTTCAAAGATTCACGAGAGTAGAGTGTGAAATTTAACTATATATTGCAGAACATATTTCAGAACTATGAGTTAAGAATATGGACTCATAAACCTACAGCAATAGTTTTTGAGAGCATGCATCGATTGAGATGTAAAATAGTTGCAGCTTATATCATACTAGATGAAGTATCGTAATTTAACTACCTTGGACAGAGTTTTTTTATTGTAATAAGAAAGATATCCAGAAAAGGAAATAATACATTTCGGGCAATGCGAGGAATAATCCAAGGAAACCTTAAGAACTAGATACGGGAGGTATGATGAATTTTACAAAGTGAAAGCGGCTGCGGTCTTGAAAGGAAGATTGAAGATGCTTAAATGAAAAAATGTCTGCGAGCTTTTGCTGTTCATACGCTTGTAGGCCAAGGGAGACAGAAGAGAAGCGAAATAGAAGCGAAGACATGAACCACAAAACCTTTTGCTCTTAATGTGAAACTTCAAGAGCGCAAGGAGACTAATTACAATAATTCTCGACGAATAACAGTGACATGGCACCGAAGAAGCTCCTCCGCCACGCGTCAAAAGGTAATCGAGAACCAGGCAGCAATAGAAATATATGGAGAGAGAATTTACTACATGACGGAACAATCACCATAGACTTTGAGTTTTAAAACAATAATGATCAGATCTGTGCATTTTTAATTTTTTTTATTATCAATATTACTAATGTCTGGTATTATAATATCGACTCCGCAAGCAGACTTCCTAAATTAACAATTTTGATTACGTATTGAGTAAACGTAAATATGCTATTTCTGTTCTTAAGTAAAACAAGAATTAACGCACCAATATAAAAAATGAACCTTAGAATATACATCATAAATTATTTGGTTAGTGCAGCTGGGCTGAGTGCAGCTGGGCGTAAACCAGAAGGCCCGGGTTTGAGTCCCTGTCGGGGTAACCAATTCTTTGAACAAACTTAATTATCATAAACTAACTAATAAAGTTTAATTGATACAACCAAATATCTTGCAAATAATGGGAGATGAAATCTGTCAATTTCTTTAAAATGTGGTCAATTTGAAGTGTTTATATCGATAATATAAACACTTTATATTATAAATTAACAGTATAGTATCTCAATATCTTACTTTTTGTACTAAGGTTGTTTTAAAGAAACGCTATATTGAAGAAAAAATTATGTGTTTAGAACTAGTTCTACATATATTTAGCCATACACAGAAGAACCCCGGCAATCCGAACTAATGAGGTGTGTGGTCTGTTAGAATTTGGATTATCCGAAAAAAGTACCATTCACATACAAATACATCTATAAGTCTGCCAGACAATGAAACGTAGCGTGCAATGTGAGACAATGTCAACGTAGCGTAGCGATTGTATCGTCAAGCAGATTTAGTTCCTTAGGGCAAATGAAGATTACCGATTTTGCTCGTTCCACTAAGTGAACATTACTGTTATATAAACAACTAATAAAAACCGTAGTTGCCAGTGCAATAAACGTTTCATTTCGACAATTTGTATTTCAATAATTAGTTGTTCTAATCTACACTTCTTACAAAATCGTTTCTTCACACTGCAAATAAGCATTCTATTTATTTTATTTATTTTTCCTCTATTCCGAATTTTGTTCGGATTACCCAAAATGTCGTTTCAATTTTTCGGGATTTGGATTAGTGAGATTCTACTACTATCATTTTGGGCAAACGTGCATTAAAACATTATCAATTTCTGAGATATGGCAAGGTCATACATATATTTATTCTTTTCCGTACTTGCGGTCCTTTCCACAGACCCAAATGTTCACGTCTACTTAGGAAGAGCTAGTTCAATTTTCAGAATGTTGTTTTGCTTGCACCATTCGTCTCTACATTGACAGATACAAAGCGCGCCGGGAAAGTCTCTTCGCAAAGGCATCTTGATGGTGAAAGTGCATGAAACAGAAATTATGTTGGTAACACGATCTGCAGCATGTAACAAAATGAAACGTAAATTGCTAACCAAATACAATCATAATAGTGTTGGTGGAAGTGTTGTGTCCTTCACTTCTTTTTGAGTGATTAATTAGCTACCAACATAAATGCAATGTTTAGTAAGAGGCCACGATTCGACTCAGTGTGGAGAGACTTTTTCGGTGCACTTTACTAAAATACGATGAAATGTGTATAAGGGCAGTCTGATGGTAAACAGAGTTTCTTCGAAGCGATTACGCATGGCGACTTTGAATTGTTTCGTAATAACCGATAAGCGTTGACAGACTAAATTATCACTTTGGGTTGGGAAAGGAGTTAATAATAAAAGGCCTAATCGGTGAAACAGTAACTGCCAACTTGAGTAATGAATAGACTCTACGCTGTGCTCCGACGTTAACCCCCTACCTTCAACGATTGTTATGCGTCTATTGAGCATTATAATATGTTCTTGAAGTTACTTCCATTTTAGGTGCGGTCATCTCTTGTCATTTCCGATGTACAACTATCTTTGTAAGAAGCAGATCTAGGGACTGTGGATCCATCTACAATGCTTTGCCCAATGTGAAGGATGTTTCCAATGACGCTGACATCTTGATCTTCCAGGTCTTAAACACAAACGGAAAGTTTGAAAAAAAATTCTTTAAATATTGCGGAAAAATATCAGAACTCCAACTACTATTGATACAACCTATGTTTTTACACAGAACATTTGATCTTGAGTTCCAAACTCTTGTATTTAAGACATTATTCTGCGTCCTGGTCACGACATTCTGATCGCTTATAAAAAGAAAACATCAAGAAGCCATGCATATTGTTTCTGAATATCCTGAACAACCATATCTGGTTCGTTTGCTGCAATCATGTTGGTCAGAAACTATTATACACAGCCCAACAGATGTCGATGGGTTCGGTGAGTATTCGTACCACTTGAAGCTTGTGTTAGAAACTTTGAGATTGTTAAAGATCTGCAAGTAGAGGTTCTTCGTAGCTTATCGTGCCTTTCCTTGTATTAAGACTGCTAGGATTGGTCAAGCTGCGATGGCATTATCAATTGATATTACCTGTACATGACAACTACGACATTTATCATTCTTTGAAATATTGAAAATCACATTATCAGAATGTGGCCTCATAGCCTTATCTTAGCAAAATATTACAACTGCTTCGGATTCTGGCTTCGATCTCTTAAAAACCAAATAAATTATTGATATTTGTTGCTTTGTATCTTGCCTATTCGTTGTAGCTTTGTTCATTGAATGTTTTGATTTTCCAAACCGCTCGCATTCTTGCATCATTGCGCTAGCGTGCACTGCATAATTTTCTTACAATGCTTCTTGCTAAAAATACAATGCTTCTGTTCGGTACGCCCTCATTTGGTCAGGCTTAATTACCAGTCTCAGTATGTGTGTCACTATAATGACTGACAACATAGTTTCCCGTCTCGATGATATCAATGTACGAGAAGTCTTCAAATTGTCTGAGCCTTCTCCCTCCTTTGCGTGATGCATTAAGTCTGCAGACATCAGACCACGGGTGAGCGATACATTTGCACTTTAGTCACAACAGTTTTTCCAAATGTTATCGCAATAGAGGACAGTTACACTTGTCTACAAAAACATTTTTTCTGTAACAAGAACAAAACAAACTGTTTCTGGAATATAATTTACCTCTTAATGCAGATCTATTTTCAGAATTTCTATTTCGGCCTCAATTTTCGTGTGAGAATCATTTTTGTAAACGTGTATGACTCCCTAAGGATATGCATCTGGCAATAAGACACTCTCTAATAACAGATGCGAATGTATATATTAAAACTATAACAACGTAACTGTTAAGAAAAGTAAATAAAAGAACATAAAATTATTTCTTTCCCGATTTCTTCCGATACTTTCCCTGAGGAACGTGTCTTCTTAAGGTCCAGCGGTACTCGGACAACATTATGTCACTCCAATTGCCTTGATAATGCTTTTCCAATTGAGAAATATCCTGGTTGAACCGTCCAAATGAATGTTCAAGAAAGACGTCCAAATGGTCATTCAAAAATTTCATTTAAATGATGTATTACAACCCATGCGGTAGTATGATCATAATAGTTCATGTACAATATCGCGGTAGTTCTCTGCCTTATGGTTGCCTAAAATGTTTTTACAGACAGTTGTGAAAAACAGCAATGCCTTTTTTTCAACATAACAAAAAAAATAAATGTCACCCATTAATTTCATAAATTGCAATCCTACAAAAATTGCTTCCTTTATTTTTGTTTCACTATCTTTCGAAACTTCTCCCGTAAATAGATGAATTCACGTTATGTTTTGTCTGTGGCTTTCACAGTTTTTGACAAGACCCACAATCCACAATTTAATGAGTAAATGTGGTCTCCAGATATATTCCCTTAGTATTTCTCTTATTTGATAAGTGTGAGGAGTAGTTTAAAGTGTTCATGTCTCCTTCAGGTTAACTACACGAAAAATTGGATCAGAAGGAAATTTGTTCTCATTGTGGAGAAGAACTGCTTTCACACTTATTTTACTGAAATTCGTGAACAAGTGCCATTCAGTTACATTGAAATCATAGCCAAGAGTTTCCATAACGGCCTCGATATCACAACAAAATCTATAGAAGTTTTGTTGGAAAAATATTTTGATAAACTATTTGGCGAACACGAAAAACTCTTTCGTACAGAGGGGAAGTATTGCATCCTTTTAGACGCAAAGCTAAAAGCTCAGTCTGTTTCTTCGACAAAGTTAGAGAACAAGATAGCAAAAAAATTATTGAGTTCCCCTTAAGACAAAAAATGTGATTTATATGAGCCACAGGTTGCTTAAAATTTTGGGCCAGCATAAATATCTCCTTCTGTCGTCTAAATGTTCTGTAACATTCAACTTTATTCACTCTCATTCTCATTCTCCTGAGGTAGTGGTACCGGCAATTCTTCAATATGACATGCAAGCTTTATACTCGTAGCAGATATTACATTAGGGTTCTGCACAGTCTTCTTCGTTTTTGAGGTTATTCCATCTATGTTTTCGAACAAAAAGATCATTCTGTTTTGTGATCCGTTGGTTCCCTCCAAAATTTGGTAACAGCAACGAACATGTGTCATAAACCTTATAACCAGCATGCCAGAAGTATAGCACACAGCATATATGGCAAGAGGGAGGGGGCATTTCATGCCCTGGTCGCCACACTTACACCTGAAATAAAGTTCGTAACACTTTGTTATCAGAGGATTAACTTTCCGTTTTTGCGATTTCACAGTTAATTCTCCACAGATTTAACGAAACGAATTGGAATATTTACACAGTCACGAGACGTTTAGTCTTCTGAATTAGTACAAAGCACAAGTCTTCACAAACCTAGAACAACAAGCAGTCACATCTCAGACACTTTCCACGTACTCAGATCTCTCAACGCTGGGACGCAACTGGCAAGAAAAACAACGCGATTCTATTTGTTCGAGCATGACTTATCAACATGTTGCCAAATCGTTTCCATTTCCGAGAGGTGAATTTTCTGAATCGTATCTGTATCGTACATAGGAAATTGTTGTGAAGTTTTCTATATTTCCTGAACAATTACATATGCAGAAAAATTAAATAAATCTAAAGCAAAATAACCGATTTGCAGTGTTTTTAAGCATTTTCGTAGATATGGAGTAGCGTGTTACAAGAAAATTGAGCCCGATAGGCAAAACCTGATTTCATATTCGAATCCACGAACCAAGTCTTAGCTAAGAGCACTATTCAGATTATTTGTATTGTTGATTAGGTTGATTAGTGTTATCGAAAATCACAAACATTTCTCCAACACAGGTGTTTTCGTTGCTAATCCGTTAATATTTTCCGTTGAAATTTTGTTTACTTTGATATTATAGTAGTTTCAAATATCATAGATTGAATATAAATACTCTTTCATTTCCTGAATTTTTTAACTAGATTGGTCGCCATCTGGGCGCCTATTTGGTTATTTTTGTACTCGTACAGCGCAAATTGTAAATATCGTGAGCAAACGAAAGAGAGAGTGATTTCAATAATTATATGTGCGAATAAATCTTATTCGGTCTTTTTCCCAAACTTCCGGATATCAGTTCAAATATTCAGAATTAGGTACTAATTTCAACATAATAATAAAGTTTAATGTTATTGTTTTCTATGTTAGTGAAAGGCTCATAAGAGTACTTGTGGTATGTTCCACTTCATGATAAACACAGGTATAGAAGATTCAACACATTATTTTCGCTCTTCGTATATTCTGTATTTGCAAGGATGTGCAAAAAACATTATTATTATTATTATTATTATTATTATTATTATTATTATTATTATTATTATTATTATTATTACTTTTGTTTTTGATGATATCATCATCATCTTATCGCAATATTCTCACGAGCTGGTAAAAACTCTTTTATTTTCACTGCCTGACATGTCAGATAACACATTGGAAGTTATTATACGTATATATCTCTATAAACGTATATACCCTATTTTCAAAGAAATGCGCATGGTATCTAAGAAAATCTAGGCTAATTTTGTTGTCTAAATTGTGTGGTGAGTTTAAGTCAGTAGGAAGCCAGGGAACCTTTTCTTTAAGTAGAATATTTTGATAAGAGTTGGACCGTTGGCGCTCAGTTTACTCGGGAAAAATCTGTTTTATACCTGCGCTCTCCACACAATGTGAGAGGAGTGGTTTTTCAGACCTTCCGGGTTTATTTTTTAACTATACGCATTTTTTAGAGTAACATGTCATTTGAAGCAGTAGTACCCACAGTGTAATACCAAATAAAAATGTGCATTTTAAAATTTTACTTGTGCTGACTGCCATCAAGTTGCACTCTATTCCCACATCTCACGTATATAGAATGTTTAGTCCTCACTGTCTTTTACCTAGTCAGAAGTTAGATACATGATATTTTGTCCTCGTATAACCAACGTGCTTCAGCCTTTCCAAGTAAGTGATCACAGTATGCAAAGATGTATTGACAATGAAGATATAAAATATTAAGGAGTATCTCTTCGTATGTCACCTCTGATTTCCGAGTCATTTCCTTCGAAGGTTATACAGAATATCCACAGAACTTGTCATCCCAACCAAACACGTGGGTATGATTTAATTACGGGTAGAATAATACTAAACGTACCCTAAAAAGCAATATCCTTCATGACTTAAACGTTCAACGCAATATTATACCTTGGGCGTTTCCCAAAATGTTGAGAATATGCTCAGATAATTCTAATTCTCAAATCTTGTAAACCTCTTCAAGAACCCACTTCCTACAGAACAATTCTTTTGGTGCTTCTCCTCTCTGAAGCTTTTGAGATACTGCTCCTGCGGAATCTGCAATCGAAACCAGAAAATAGGGTACCTGAACTTTAGTTTGGATTCCGAAGAAAGCAATCTACAGCTGAACAAGTGTACAAGGTGATGATCATCATTAATAAAAATCTGGAAGAAACTAAATATTTCTAAGTCAGCCATGTAGGGCATGTTCAATAGTACAATAGTATAAGCTGGAGAAACCCCCTGTATACTCTTATTATGTCCCATTAAAACCCACCTCTGTATTAGATTTATCCAAATTGGGTATAGTAACGAACTATCATTCTTTTACCCTCATCCTGTCTTTCGTCTCCCAAGGAAGTGTACTGGGTTTAGTGTTATATGTCTTATTCACTTCTGACTAGCCTACAACCCACGCAACAGTAACAGATACATTTGCTGACAAATATCAGTTATAGCGTAAGGCAGTGTTTCAATGGAGGCTTGTAAATTTCTTCAGAAATATGTCAACAAACTGCGAACATTGCTAAATACTTCGCGAATAAGTGCAAATGAAAGTAAATTAAGTCGTATTACTTTTACCACGAAGAGAAGAATTTCTCCTTCAGTGCAATTGAACTGAACTAACACACCACAAACAGATTCAGTGAGATATTATTATTCATCTTAACGCTCGTGGAAGAAATATATTTTTAAAAGGACTAAAGTTAAAAAACAAAAAAGGAGGATTCAAGGACTTGATTAACAAGGTGAGCGATTCCACCGTCATAGAACAAAGAAACGGAACCAAGGTTTGGTTTGACTCCATGATGGCATATTTTTTTCTAGATGTTATATAGAAAAGATCTTGAAGCAGTTCCCATGGGACGTTGAAGTTCATCACATTTCGAAGTAAGCTTTCCCGGCATAATTTAAAGCAAATGGAAAATGACCTATTTGTAGAGTAATAAATGGATTCGCTATTGTAAAAAAATGGTGGGTGTTGGCACAAATCTTCTTGCAAAATTGTGATTTGAGTAAAATACTAGTATAGAAAAACATGTTTATACTTTTATTTCTGATTATTACAAATTTCATTTCGTAGACTTGTGAAATCTGATTTTAAGAAGAAATTCTAAAATATGGAAAGATATCAAGGAAGGAAAGAGAGTAAAACTGGTACAAAAAGTTTCGACGAGAAGAAAATGAAACATAGTGAGATGGAGAACTGGAGAAAAAAGAAAGAATAACTTAAAAGGAAGTGTTGAAATTGTCTCGTGGTCCCTAGATGACCCTAACGAAGAATGAAGAAAATATTTTTAATGCCGCAAAATTTCAAAACACGTTTTATTTTACCACGAAGTATTGTAACTATAACTTAATTAGTCTGTATAATTATGAAAATACAATATTGATATTTGTGAACATTTTTTTTCTTTGGGTGATTATGAATGCATGTTTTCTTTACTACCATGTTTTGTTTCCTTTATAATATAAGTTAAGTAATTTTGCTTTCTTGAAACAATTTTAAATATTGTAAAGAAATAATAATAACATATCAAAAAACTATTTGCAAACTTCAGAATTTCTAGCGGATAAAATAAAGCAAATTCATCACACATAGAATAGAATATGAATGTATTAATGAATTGGTTGTGAATGAAAAACTATTATATTATGAATGTAGTAACTTCTCTATGTACTAGGAAATCAAGGTCTCTTTGAGTATTAATTTTCAAGAAACAAACTCTCGGCCTTCAGGAACAGCACGTGTCGCTCTAACTTGGAACTAAGACCTGGGGCTGTTGAAACTTGTGATTGAAACTATTTCACATGGCTATAACTGATAATTTTCGGATTTCTAAAAAAGTACTTCTAGTGCAAATGCGAAGCTGAAATGATGATAATGCACTCTCTTTTCCGTATACATTCAACTAAAATAATTTAGGGCAAGTTTCGACATGCCGCTAAATCCCTCGTGAGTTTAATATTAGATTTCAAATTACCGGTAAATTATTATAAAACGTCTTTATTTTCAAGAATTGTGGCAATGAGATTTCCATATTTTATATCAGAACCTACACCCACCGCATTATGTTAGAAGTGCAAGTTTGATCTGTACTATTGTATTATTACAAGTGTCTTTAAATGGTTTATTTTTATTTTTGGGTGTTTTATAACTTCACTTTTTTGTTCATCCATAGATATACGTATTCAACAATATTATTTCATTTCTAATTTATAGTTCTTTTTTTTCGTCAGATACATTACAAAATATACAGATACTGAGAAAGATAATAGGTGAATATTCAGACTCATTTTAATTGTTTAAAGATAAATTCATATCATAAAGCGAAAAGTTACAAGAAGAAACGACGATATGTGAAAATCAAAAATGAGTTGTAAATACAAATGCAGACCAGTTAGTTATTTTACTCACATGTTACATTTACAATCACCGAACAAAATGCACGTTTATTGCAAGACAAATCGGTGTAGCTTGTCCTAATTTATTTCATCCTTCCCTATTCACGACGCTGGCTATTTCTTTTTCCACAAGCCCAACAGCCACCGTGAACAGAGTGACAGGGAACCATTTCCTTCCTATAGCGCCCAACAATGTGCAACACACCACCTTCAACGACCTCATAATAACGGCAATGGTAACAATGAAGCCACGCAGATGGGGTCGGAAAAAAGGCCTGTGAAGCCGCAACGGCCGCACCACCGAAAGAGTGTAGCTGCCGTGGGACGGTCTGGGGGCGGCAGGCTCGACCAGACGACACAAAATCGCTTTCTGGTCTCTTTCGAAAAGCTGAGATGAAGCGGCAGGCAGTACAAAAGTCAGAGCGATTGTTAACCTATCACAGAATGTAACATTGTTAAAACTTTTGTCAAAGTTTAATGAAAAATTAATAAATATGACAAGGACACATTGTCGAGGCACATGCGTTCATTAAAACCTTCGTGCGTATGAGGTTGACCTTAGGCATAAAGTTCCTTTTATTCGCAATAGTGATGTGTATACCACAAGCAATGTACGTCGAATCCAGAGACACGGAACAGCCTACATGCATCAGAAATTGAATTAGTCTTTCACATTAACACTACCCCAGAATGTTTGATATGCCTCATAAATAAAGTACATTTATAAAATTAATTTTTGTTGGTTGTAATGAAAAGATTCGGTATGAATATCTTCCACAAATAGTATTTTTCAACTTAGAATGAAACCATATCTTGTTCTTTTTCGGTCGGTCTCGATGTAATAATTTTTGAAAATTATTTTTTCACCTAAATCCAAACCTGGTAATATGCAAAAACTATGAAAAACCGAGTAAATTTTAGTCTTATAAAATAGTATTGAACAGAACAAGACATAAAAGTACTACAAAACAATATGTTGTGTATTTAATGCATAAAGAAATAATATAATTAATATTTGAATTCTTGGAGCGCTTTTTTCGATAATGCCAGTTTATTTACCTGAATTTTGCGGAAAAAGAAGGATTCACGGCAGGTTGACTCGGGATACTCCTATTTAACCAGCGGATTCCCATTTCACCATCAATCAAATTATATCTGAAACACTCGTATATTTATCGCAGATGTAGCCGAAAACGCTAGGAAGGACTGGAGATGAATCTGGCAGATAGAACGTGTATAATATGTTTATTGGTCTGACTTGCTGAATCGAAAATAAAATTTAAAAAATATTACTTAATTAAGTGCTACTATTTAAGCTACTGTCTTTATTCTATTGGGAAATATGTTTAAATTCCGTCAAATTATCTGCAAGCAACATTACGTAAATCAAGTTCTTTTAGACATTACCTTAATGCCTGATCACATTCATAATAAATAGCTGAAGCACGTGTGTCGAAACGTCATTTTTCCATCCGCAATTATACGAATAGTAGTGAACCGTATGCATAGAACCTGCACGTTTCACTTTTGTGCTTGCATTATATCGTCTCCGTTCGATCACCCAAATAATAAGAATACTTGTCTCAGTTCTCCACATACTAGTAAGTAATATCAGCCGATCCGACTTAGATTCACTGCAGTCTATAACGTTTCTCCATTTCTTTTTATAATAAGTTTTACTAATAATTAACTATTTCGAAATATTTCGTGACACATTAATTTTAGAAATTCTATAACTTCACTGATTACAGAGAAAAGAAATACTCGATAATGTGAAATATTGATGATAAAACGTTGGACACAATCGTATAACCTCAAACGATTTGTCTTTAATGAGTCATGTTTCCAATATCGTACATATTAGAAATGTATTTTATGAATTTATAAATGAAAATCATAAAGTTGATTTTCATGTATGATCACATATTTCGAAAAACGATGATGACCAGTTATTTATTTTAAAAGACATTAATATCATATACGCGTATTAGAAATTTAAAAGCAGATAAATTCTATTGTCCTTTCCATCTTTAGAATGAAACACTTCTATTTTATTGCACATTGATGGAGAAAAGAAATTAATATTTTGTTGGAAAAGAAAATGTTTGCTTTTTGGGGGTAAAATGTCACCTACAATCATTCTCGCGATTCTAAACCATTTAGCATTCATATCTTTATTTTTCAGAAAAAATTATTTCTCGTTTCCTAGTCAAGTACATGAATTCATAACGTTATTTAATACAAATTCACATTACAGTTATATGCGTTCATAAGTACTTTAGAAATTACCTAATTCTTCTGTTACCTTTTCTCTCGTTTACTTTATCAAACCTTTCCTATATTGTCGGCCAGATAAAATTGAACCAAAAATCCATATGTATTTTATTTTGGATTTGAATGGAACTTATTCTAAGAAAAAAAACATTCATTCGTACGATGAACCATTATATTATATTATCACTGTATAGTTCTCACTGTGAAGTATAACTATTTCAATTTTTTAAAAAAATCCTTAAGAACGTTTGGTTGCTTTGTATCTGACACACTTGCGGATTTTTTTCTAAAATAGAGTAATAACCTGTATTTGGTAATTTTTCAAACATCTGTTTTTAGATTTTAAACAGTGGTACTCAGGTCTTTCAAAATTCATAATTCGGATTCACTATTAATTCAAAGACTTGTGTCGGTTCCTTGAAAGTCATCTCTGATCAACGAAAAAGAATCGTGGATAATTTGAAGTTTACATTTTTTAACACGTGTTTTCAGTACAAAAGTGGTAGCAATGGCAATAGTATAAGTTGCATAACGTTCTGGATGTACCGTGGGTTATCCAATGTGTTTTGATAACACCAAAAGCGATTGCGCCTATCGTACAGAGTAAAGAAGCTGACGTTCATCAGATGGAAGCTGAAAACGCTGCATAATACGGAGATTTGAAAAGTAAATCTGACTAATAACGCGTGAAACCAGACGAGTTTTACAGATCAAGTAATTAAAAATAGGTTTTTGTTTTTGAACACCTCAGGACTGACCTCATCAAATCTGCCTGGACAACCCGTGCGCGAATATTTGGTGTCTTGTTTAATGCAAAGATCTTGAGAAGAATATATGCGTTGCTGCCTTTAGTTACCATTTGTGTCTGTTACACTTTGATTCATGGTGCCATATTGATTCACTTCTCCTGCAGCATGTTCCCCAATTCTCTATTGGTCCATTCAACTTCACACAGTTCCACTATTTGACTGTCTTTAAACACATGTAACTAAAAGAATGAGACTTCCCTTTGTCGTCTTGACTTGTTTGCAGTCACCTCCATATTACCATATTACTTTCATTGTACAGTAAAATCCATGTTACCACATGATTCTCTCAATCCGTCTGTTGCTCCATTGATTAAATCTATATCTGAATAATTTGACGGTCCCATTTTAAACCCCGTCATCCCCAACGTTATCGCATTCATTTGCTACTCTCTAGTAATACCATGTGCGAATGTGATGTTAGTTTATCACTTTTACATTGTGTTCTTTAATAATCTACAATAAGCATATTTCTTTTAGAAATGAGATAGTATTAAACCGCTTTAAGGTTCGGCATATTCGGGGTCTCCAGATAATTGTGTTCGACGTATTTTCGGCAGAAAACTCTTATTACAGGGTCCTGGTAACGAAAAAGTAGATACATCTAGTTACCAAATTTAGAGAAACAAATCTATCACGTGAGATAGCCATAATTCATGTTTTGTGTGTTCCTGATACCGAAAAATCAAATGACGGTAAAAAATATCTGTCTGTCCGTCCGTCCGTCTCAGTGTCAAAATAAAAGCTGTAAAAATTATTTCGATTTACGTAGGTCACCCTGACTTATATTTATTTTCTTTTTCTTTTCCTGGAACATTTATTTACTTGGATAAATAAAAAAAATCTCCATAAAATAGTGTTTTGAATTTGTTTGACATGTTTTATTTCTATGGACTTTAGCATTCTTCAGAGTTCTAAAGCCTTCTTTGCTCCCACCTTAAGTATAGATTTACGAATCCTGTCAGACAAATCTGGCATAGTGTATAAGAGTCTCAAGGCTACCTTGTAATGGGCATTTTTACTATGGCTTTAGAAGCCTTACGTCCTCATTTGATACTTTTTTATTAATAACTGACATTAGTTTTAGCAAACAGACTGACAATTCTAGAAGGCCCTGCAACTGGTTCAGGTGTCTGACTTGCTCCTTTACACATCGAAGGGTCTCCAGTAAAATATTGTTTATTATGCATTACGCAGGGATCATATCACTTCAGTTGATTGAGTTAGTATTACTCATTAACAGTAAGGTGAAAATTAAGGCATCATATGTAGAGTTTTTATTATTGGAGTAGCATTAAACCACACCCATATCAAAACAATAAATAAGATTCGAAGAAACGAATGAGATTTGCATATCCACAAACTTTCCAAATCTCCGAACATAAATGAACTCGATCCACTCTCATTCGCAGTCTCGTGACAAATTAGAGTAAGTACACAGTCTTCGCACTCTAAAATTGATGAAGCAAAGAACTGGAATGCATCATCTGACAAAGCCGCTGGGCCGATTGTTTATATGCGGACCATAACCCATATTTAAACCAGTTCCTCCATAAGTGGCATATTTGGCCGTTTTGAATTCCTACTAATAGCATGCCTTATCTTGCCTATTTCAAAACATTTTAGTGACAATATCTTTTTAAAAAAATATGGTAAAATTTTTGTTGGCTTTTAATTTTATTCGATAATTACTTTGATCTTAATTTTACATTAAAGAATAAAAATTCATTAAGAAGAAAACCAAGGAAGAAAACAGACTTGAAAAAGAAACACACAAACAAAAGTTGGATTTTAGAAATGAGACTAGACAACTTGTGCCGAACATGTAGGTTCCCTAATGACAACGAGGTATAGAAAGGAAAAAATGAAGGACCAGAAAGGTAAAAGAGGGATGGAATAATAAATATTGTATTCGCAAACAAAGTAAGTATACAAGTAGTTTTTGAATCATTACGTGATCGATCTTTTGCACATATATTTTTCAATATGCTTCTTACCTGCAACGGTAACGTACAAAAATAGGGTACTCCAAATCGCATGGTGTGATTCGTTACCCTAGATTCGTACCCGTGATTCGTACACCCATCGGCGGTTTTGAAAACATTTTAAAAGAATTTGGTTGCATTTCCAAACTTACAGCTATATAAAGATTTGAGAAGAAATATTATAGTCTATTCATTATTAGAAAGCACAAGGAATCAACGAAAAAAGATGTTTAAGCAACGTAATAGTCTTGAGAAGAAATTGAGGTGTTGCTTTTTCTGATGACACTCTTAGACTCATGCCAAGACGTAAGAGCTCTCTATTAGGAATTTCTGGAATTGAAAGCAATCTATGGAAGAGTTGTTATCCGCGATATCTTGGAATCAATACTCTCTTCCGTGTTCGTAAAATAATGGGTCGTGTGAGGTAGCTGGAAATATGCGACGTAAATATGATGGGAAACCTTCGTAAAATGGAGTTCTTTCAACTGACTTTATGAAGGTGTTTCCCTTTGTACCTAGGGGATTTGTAATACCCCACGCGGCCGCCAAAATGTTAAATCCCTGAGAAAAGTTAACCAAATATTACTTTATTAAAATATCCATTAAATTTCAATGTTCGTTTTCGCTTAAATATTTCACTCTCCTTTTAAATATAGATAATACAATCCATTTAAATATCGCTAGTACTTACTACGAGAATTAGTTGACAAAGAATTATTCGGAAAATTCTTTCTTGCACTTGTTTTTTGAACAATAGAAATTGTGTGTTTGTTCTAATGAAAGATAATTGAATAGTTCATTTCAGAAACCCGTCAAACGCCAAAATACAAAACACGCTTTAGCGATGAATTATTGTTCCAGGAGGATAGGCACATCGTTTAGTGCATATTTATGTGAAAAATATTTATTTATCAACTTTTTAATACAAAAAAATTGAAATCTGAAAAATTGGGAGAATTAATTTTAGTTTTCTTGAAATGAGGAATTTGGAGTTTGATTGGTTTCAGAAATAAACGATTTAATTTTATGGTAGGGGTTATAGAAAATGCGTCCGACTACTGGCCAACCAATGCAGGATCAGTTTTCCCATACTTCCTTTTCAGTTCTTTATTATAGGAATATGTTGCAGATATAAAATTTATCATATGAATGTTGAAACATCTTCATGGATAATAAGTAATGGAATGCTGTGAATATGACATTATTTTTTAGTTTAATTTTTACTTTCAATAGGACTACGAATATTTTTTTCTCTTAATTATGTTTTTTCTTTCTCCACCCATTTTTTATGTTTGAAAACATCTTTGGAAAAAGTCCTCAATGTATGAAATAATGTAATATAATTGACAAAAAAATTTATTGGTATAAAATGCAGTGCGTTTTTAGTTCTGATCACTATTAGAGTACTAACCGCTATAGACATTTGCTAAACCTTGTAACTTGACACTTGTTACTCAAATAATATTCACAGTTCGCAGTAAGAGTTGAAAATGTGAAATTAAATTTGAAAAATCCATGTAACGACCACTTCTGATTTACATCAAATTTGAGAATCTTTTATCCGACTAAGTTTCTTTCAAAGTTTTAAAAAAGCTCCTTAAAAAAGCTTCAGACTTCAGTCGGGATAGTAACTGTAATTCGACTATCAGGCAATTTCAGTTCTGCAGGCGATTTAATGTGGCTTTAGCACTCACGTGTCTCTTGTGAAAAACGACCTCAATATTTTATTTCTTTTTCCATCGACAGGGAGGTAATTCAAGTAATCAATCCGTAAATTGGTTTGGAGTAGCTCTCCATCTCCTTCTGACCTGTTGTATTGCATCCATTTGCTTATAGTTCAGCAACTTGTGCTTATCCTCATTTGTTTTATATAAACCAGTAGCTGCGCCGCCGTTGTTTCTTTCCATGAAAAACGCGGGCTTGGACAGTCAATTCTTTGAACATTCAAACCATAATATATAAAAATTACGTTATGCTAAGTAGCTATGGGATTGAAACTGTAGTTGTAAATTGCGAAATGGCAACCGTATTTCCTCGTAACTTTTGAACTACTAGGTAGCGAAATATATCAAGGATGCCTAGGTTGTGAAATATATCAGATATGTTTCCGTTGGCAATAATCTACATTTTTATGTGTATATATAAGGTGTGTAGCCTGTGATAGTACGTTAGTGAGATGAGTTGCATTAAAAAAAATTGGACAGCCTAGGAAAAGTTCACGAAAACTTTGATATTGCTGATAATGCCATTGAACATTACAAATACGATAAGGCATTATTATTGAACGTGGGTGCATGTTCTTTCTTCTGTATAAGACAAATATAGAATCTAGCCAAAAATGTGAAGATTTTTGAAAAGAAATATTGAAAAAGATGCTGAAATAATAACTGTAATAAACTTCTCAAGATTTAACGCGATTACTCTCCTATTAGAACGCTGCTACAATCAACGCATCATCAAAATAATACATCTCTTAGAACTAGTATAAAAGACTGGCGAATGGTGAGCAATGTTATTGAAAAAAGTATTGCTGGAATGATATATCCATCTGCTAAAAAATGTCGATGGTGGAGAAGAAACTGAACGAATGTTGGATATTTAACAACGGGAATAACAGTGGGTTAAACGGTATTGGCATGGAATTTGCAGCACACATTACTGTGCCGATATCAATTATGCGCAAAAGTTTGTAATATTGTAGCTCCACTGGTTTGGTTATGCCAATTTATTCTTCCATTCCAGTGGAGAAAGACATTTTTGAAATATTCAATTGGAAGTTTACGATGTAAGGTATAAGTTTTGAACAACACATTCTAGGTTAGAGAATAGAAAAAGGAAGAAATATCAATCGGATTTATTTCGAATTACAATTAATAAGTATCAATATGGCTGAAAAATTGCTTCAAAAGTTAGGACGTCCTGAAATTGCGAACAGTGACAATTCACTGGGGCAAACCGAAAGGGATTACATTTGCATCCAATCCATATTAGTTGTTCATATCTTTCTGCAATTAAGAATGTAAAAACAGCAATACGTGAATTAAATTCTTTCCTGTCCAGACGCGCACAACGCAAACATTTCTTGGCTGAATCGTGAAAATGAAAGGAATGCTTCTCAACAGTCTAGAGAGCGCCATTGCTCAATTTATATATTTTTGGGGTTGGTGGCTTTATGCACAATGCCTTTCAGCTCCCTTAAGTTCTTTTTTTCCTCCAACGACTTCTTTCGTCTAATATCAATATGTATGTTACATCACAAATTCGTACTTTCCATCCTGTATCAAACCATCTTGCAAGACAACAGTTACGGTGACCTCTGAATACTAATGCAAATCACCATACAAGGTCGGAAATACCCTAAGAAATATGAAATTTGTATTTCTTAATTAGATATAGACAATGTTATACGTAGTAGTACAATTTCTTTTTTTATTGCCTAGATGACACTAAAAAATATATCAGTTAATCAAATATACCAGTTGTTCTAACTCTGACTAAGAAATGTAAAATTGTAAATAGGAAAATGAAATCAGTTTGGATACTAGCCTTGGTGTATGCGGATGCTATTTTATTGCTCGCCAAAATCCAAGAGAGCTGCAAGGGATGGTAATTGAGTGGGGGGTATGCACTTGAGGATATGGGTATGAAGATAAACATCAATAATAGCAAGGTTATGTGTAGGCAAGGAAAGGGAGGAAATGAACATTAAGGGAAGAGATGAAAACATGGAGCAAATAACAAGTTATGAGTATTTAAGAACAATAATTTCGGAAGACAGAAAATATGAGGAGGAACTGAATAATAGAATGAAGAAAGAAAACTCGATGTGTTATCAAATAAATAAGAACTTACCTAGAATGAATGTATGCAGTAAAATAAAACTCAAAATGTATGAGTCCGTATGCAAGCCACATAATACGAATACAGAAAATAGAATCACAGTATTGAAAATGAAATTCCTACGCAGGATAGTAGGGTACACAAGAAGAGATCGGATAAGAAATAACACAATTAGAGAACAACTAAAAATTACACCACAACGGAAATAAATGGAAAACAAGGCTCCGATGTGATATGGACATATTAATATAATTGTAGAGGATAGAAAGCCGAAGCAAATGATCGAAGACAGGCCAGAGGGAACGAGACCACCTGGAAGGCTAAGAAGAACATGGAACACATATAAAGGATATATGCCAAAGGAGTGGAGCTACACTGGGAGAGGCGAAGCGCAAGACTCAAAAACAAAAAGGAGTATGTCAAATGGCTAACACCACGTTGAGAGGCGTCAGGGAAAGAAGAAGAAGAAGAAGAAGAAGAAGAAGAAGAAGAAGAAGAAGAAGCTCTGACTCTGAGGACGTTATATAATACTGTACGTAATAAGTGATGTTATTTCCAGTATTGGAAGGGGGCGTTATGAAACCACAAAACGTATTAAATAAACAATTTAACATTCTTGTATTTTTTACTAGAGCTCCAAGGTCCTGCATTCATCTTTGAAATATAATTAAACGCTTACTACACAATTCATCACCTATTACTGTTACCAAAAAGACGGCAAGAGCAATAAAATATACCGTAAATAGAATATACCAATAAAGGCAATAAATGAGTACAATAAACCGCATGCATAATCATTAGTTCACAATATGAAGAAATCAATGCTAACGAATGCATCATCTTCACTAAAAGAACTATTATATAATGGGATATAATTACTCATGAGTAAAACTGATATCAATTTTAAAATACTATCGTTGTAAAATCATGAAAATTTTGAAATGTAAGCGTATTTTTGTAAAAGTGTTATAAATATTTTAAAACAAAAAAAAACAATACACGATATGAGTTAAGAGCTAATACATGTTCTTGATAGATTTGTATCTGTATTTTGCTAGCGTAGTGTGCTGTAACTTATTCAGTTTTTACTGAATTGCGCAAAGCCTTGAGCTTCGTTTTCAAAAGAAAAAAATAAAATATGCATATCAAAAATTAATTTACATACGCAGTTGTTATCTATGCAATTAAATAAATTTTACTTATTTTTAGACATTCATTCTACATGATTTCTATATATTTATATTTGAATTACGCCAAAAACAATCTTAAAATAAAATAGAATTAAATATAAATAGTTATTTTAAAATATGCCAATTTTTGCTTAGTGAGCTAATCTTAAATATTATAACGTATTTTCAGGTAATTATAATTTTTGTGATCTGTTTCTATTTCAGAATTGTTTTTATTTCATAAATTCTGTAAAGTAGTAATAAAGTAGTAAATAAGTAATTTCTGATATACAGAATCACAAGCTTTCTTCTAGAGTGTGTGAAGTATAATGTG
This sequence comes from Gryllus bimaculatus, assembly GCA_017312745.1. Classification (NCBI taxonomy): domain Eukaryota; kingdom Metazoa; phylum Arthropoda; class Insecta; order Orthoptera; family Gryllidae; genus Gryllus; species Gryllus bimaculatus. The sequence continues at coordinate 21,382,972 of BOPP01000002.1, forward strand.
AGTTTTTGATGAAACATTTGTGTTACATCACATCACGGGTATTTACGTAGTTAGTTTGGGGATGCAAAATATTTTCAAAACTATTTTGCTGAGGTATTCTGAATATTAGAAAATTATTTGAAAACTATCCTGAATTGAAAAGTTTTCTTCATATATTCAAGATAGATCTATTCACTAGAATATTCTAACAATTTCACTACCGTTATTTTTTAGATGTGAGCATTTGAGTACATGAGTTTTAAAAATTCAGTTGAGCGTATTCCAGCTACGAAGAGCTCTAAAGGGGGCCTGGCAATCGGTTTGGAGTGGCTTTATAAATTCATGTGAACATGGTCTGTGAAACCATAATAGGAACTCGTTTTCTATTGGTTTGTTCTGTTTGTTAGTGAATCAACAAGGAATTGTATTAATTTCCGTTCGCTTTACGATCGGCATACATTTGAAATAAAGTTACCGGATAGCAAATTGTGGGAGGTAATTTTTTTTAATCTAAGCGTGTGTAATATATTGTATATACATGACACACTACCATAGTTCCAACACTGCTTTCAAATAAATCGGAATCGAAGAGTCGAAATTTTTAAATTCAAAAATTGACATTTTGTTTACGAACCCAAGAATATTCCAAACTTCTTTCCTTACTTACATAATCTTTTATAATTAATAATATTGTACAGATAATATGGTACATGTATTTTATAAATTGAGTATAAATAATAATTAAAGTGCATTACCATAGAAATACGTCAGAGTAGAACATATTTTAGTTATAGTTCGTATATTCGATACACTTTGTATTTCGGCTTTTTTTTTTAATATTTTTTTTTAAAATTGAACCTTCTCACTGCATTTCTTCGGAATGGTGACTCGTGTTGCAAAATCATTTCTTTCAAAAGCTATTGGAGACTGAGATACATGTAGGTTTTTCCTAATAAGTGTTGATCTCATTAGATGTAGCAATTGTTTTGTGTCAATTTCCCTTTTTCTTTGAGTCATACAGTTCTTTGAATGTATGTATCAGACACGTTGAAGAAACCTGTATGAATGACACGATTTGTCTCTTGATGTTAAAAGCGTTCGATTAAATGTTAAAAATTTGCCTGAAAAACTGCATTAAAAACCCAAATTATCTTTCTTTGACAAAAAGAATTGGCGAAAGCCGTTATTAAGATAAAATTCAATTAAACTTACCATAATATCTCGTAAGATAACTCTTTTGTCTCGTAAGATAACACTTCAAACGATAAGAATTAGAAAATTAGTTATACTATATGAATTTGCTCTTGATTGTGTGGAATAGCAATGTGTGTGTTTACTTCCTGGATACACTTTCCGAATGATAGAATAATTAGTTATTTGATATTAAAGTGATAATTGTATCTGATTGCTCAAGAGCAAGTACAAAAAAATGAGATGGGCGAGATCGTTGGGGCAGGACTCGGACCACAAGACCGCGGGTTCCAGTCCCGCCTCGGACATGGATGTATTTTTTGAATATCTATATATGTGTGTGCCATTGTTTCATCCCTTATCATCATCATCATCATCATCATAATCACATTAAAATTTGAGCTTAAGTGCTGATTTCCTCGCTGAAAGGTACTTGCACCTGCTGAAGCAGGGTGCACGCGTGGTCCGAGTTGGTATATACGCGAAACAAAGTCGGACATATCTTTGGGTATATACATTATGTGATCAAAAGTACCCGGAAACGTGGCTGAAAATGACTTACTAGTTCGTGGTGCCCTTCATCGGTAATGCTGGGATTCAGTAGGGTGTTGGCCCACCCATAGCCTTGAAGCCAGCTTCCACTCTTGCAGGCATACTTTCAATCAAGTGATGGACGGTTTCTTGGAGAATGGCTGCCTATTCTTCACGGAGTGCTGCACTGAGGAGACGTGTCGATGTAGGTCCGCGAGCCCTGGCACGAAGTCGACGTTCTAAAACATCCCAAAGATGTTCGATAGGATTCAATTCAGGACTCTGTGCAAGCCAGTCCATTACAGGAATGTTATTGTCGAGTAATCATTCTGCCACAGGTCGTGCACTATAAACAGGTGCTCGACCATGTTGACAGATGCAATCGCCATCCCCGAATTACTGTTCAACAGTGGGAAGCAAGAAGGTGTTTAAGACATCAACGTATGCCTGTGCCGTGATAGTACCACGCAAAATAACAAAGGATGCAAGTCTTCTCCATGAAAAACACGACCACACCATAACAATATGGACGTGTGTGGATACATTCGAGCACATTGTGTACCAATCCTACAATCAATATTATAGTTGGGCGAGATGTTTTATCATTGTTGGGTGTACTATCATAATAATAATTATTTTTATTATTATTATGTTCGATAACAATGAGATAACAAATGGATACCGAGATTTTGTTCCACAATTCTAACACCAGATTTGTACCAGATTTGTTTGAATTAATGGTTCAATACACCGATGGTAACAGTGAGTGGTTATATAGTTATTCTGTAGTTCTACATTGATGAAACAATCCAAATAGACTAATTTTATTTTACTGTAAAATTACGTTCCATTTAAAAGTATTGAAATATTGTTTATGTTTGAAGGCGATAAAAATATTTTCATTCATAGTAATACGTTTTATGGGTATGGTGTTTCCGCTTCTACCAAATTAATAAGAAACGTAAGAAAAATGAAATACAAATCAAAATCTTATGTTTATACATATATCATATCTTGCTAATCTCTACTGCCCATTCAATTTATGTAGTTGCTGCTCGCAGGCTTGTTAACCTAGAAACAGTGTGCTGCCTTCTGGTAGTAAGAGGCAAACATGCACTAAAGCTGGTAACTCGTCTGATGTAGCACCAGCATCCGGCTCTGCAAGACTTCCTACGCAGGTTCCAAGGGCTGTAAGCACAGGGGTAAAGAGTTTCAGTAGTGTTCGTGTTGTAGTGTTTTGTTTATTGTCGAAAGAGCAGAATGTAATTATTTTTTCACAAAGAAAATTTCTACGTGTAAGGGTAAAGAAATTTACATTTTAGCAACATATGTCTTATGTGAGAATGTAAACACAAATATAAGGCAAAATGTTTCTAATTTTATTTTATAATCTATTTTAGTATTCATTTAACATAATTCAGCTCTCTGGTATCACAGATTTAACCACTCGGATTATATCATGTGTTTAAGAAGGCAGATGATTTAGTGAAGCACCAATTGCATAATTTTTTATTCGTCTTAGACGAGCACACTCGTCTAATAAACTTAAAAAACAAAGTTTCAAAGTAGATCACATGTGTATAAAAGTAAATTATATTTTTGTTGTGGTAACTCATAACTAACGGCAACAAGAACTGAAATTTACCGTTGTAGCGCATACAGTTTTCTTTAAAATTACAATAATTGTTGTTTATTACTACATATTTAAAATTTGAAGATCCCAAGAAGTTTTCAATTCTTCAATGAAAAATTAGAAATGTTCAAACCGATTTAATTTTGTTTCATTATCAAAATCAATCTTTCCTCATTATCTTTCATTAAATGTCGCACTTTCTAGTCACATAAGTACAAAAAAGAAATCATTCAGTTCTTCTAAATTCAACTAGAAGTCAATTATTGTAGAGGCAGCTATATAAATGTTCCTTCAGAAGGCATTGCGCAGTATTTCTTATTTCCATTTTTCCGCTGATGAGTTCTGGTTTCACAAGGCCCCCAGAGCGTGAAGGAATCCGAGTAGCAGTGGCGCGCTCTGGCAAACAGAGAGGGACCGGTTCGGGAACGCAGACCCGTTCTCAGCACAGTTGGCCTCTGCAGGGGTAGAGAGAGCCCCCGTCGGGTGCCTCTAGCAAAGTTTGTTGGTCACGTGGGTGCCGGTCATGACGACCGCTGAAAAGTTATTCAGTGGCTCAACGTGTGAATGCGAGATTTTGAACATGCTGATTTCGACTTGACCTAGCTTGCAACGGCCGCGTAGACCACAATCGCCCATGATTTGCAAGTCAAGATGTTACAAAATCAAGAATTGTCTTTGCTTTTGTAGTTAGTGATTTGATAGTGTGGCACACAACAAAATCATGACTAGCAGTATGTATGCAATCTACACAAAACACCCGTATTGGAGGACACTTCTTGCGAATGTAAGCAGTCTTTTTTACTTCAAAGCAACAATTAATAAATTGCTTCTTATTCTTGACAAAAAAGAAGGCTAATGATTTACTGCAAATAGCTGTGCTTATATAATACTGTACTATACCAGATTATGTTATACAACGACAACATTTTTGAATATGAAAATTTTATTGCTGTAAACTTAAGCATTAATGAACAAATGAATGGGTGAAATATGAACGGTTTAAGTGATATTTTATAAATTAGGAGAGATCTGTTTATTTTAGTCAATGTAAAATCGCGGTGATCTGTTTCATCATTAAAAACATGGCATTTAAATTCTTCATTAAAATCATGGAAATTCATTGCCATTGAAATATAACAAAATAAACACGTTTTTCTCAGAATTTATGAAATGTCACTTATACCGTTCTGTTTTTCACCCATTCAAATGGAATTTATTTAAGAGCAAATAAGACCTGAACGTGTTTGAGTAATATTTTAAAGTTCATTACTATGAATTTTTTTGTTCATTGTAAATATTAAAATTAATTAAGAAATAAACATTTCAGAATTCGTCATTTTTATGCAGAATATTACATTTTATCTTTGGTCAATACTTTTAATACTGAACTTATAGAATAATAACTATATTAATTTATTTAATAATATAATTATTGTGTTTTGGAACTCTATGTTGGATTAAATGAAAGAAATAATACTTTACAGAAATCTGTCATATTTTCATTTTTGTATTATATAATTTTATTTTGTTTTACTTTAACATGACAAATAAATTTAAACAGTTTGTAGATTTATTGAACGAAATTTGCCATGTAAACATTGTTATTGAATAAAATATGTTTTACCATTTTTAGTGCATTTCATTCCAAGAGTTTCCAATTTTGTCGCATGTGATTGAAATGTGAAGTATGTATGGCATATGTATCTATCCTTCAGTTCCATGTACGCCCTTTTTGAGTTGCACATTCATAATCTCGTCCGCAGCATGACGTTTCAAAGGTCTAATATGGCTTCTGTATTAATTATGCGTCCAGGAAAAGGTGAGATGAAAGGATTTATTGCTATGCGAAGTAAACAATGTTAAATTGATATATAGCAATTTATTATATTAGATGCATATTTCTTTGTTGGTGAAGAACAGGGTAGAGACAATGTATCGAAAAAATGTATAATACTTCTCCCCGAGGAGGAGGGGATGAGAATCAGAAATTCGTTTTAAAAAATATTAAAGCAATTTAAAATCACTTTTGCTTGGAGTGTTTCCATAGGAGTTTTTCATTTCCAACGCTTTTTATTCATTTGCGAACGGCCAGTACTCACAACGCTCGTCTTGGTCTCTCCACGGAAGGCGCCATCGGACAGTGGCAGCAGGGAAGGAAAGTAGTGGTGGGTTGGTACGCTCACTGGTAAACATTCCCTTCTCTGTACGCGGCGCCGGAGGGCCGCGGTGCGGGGGCCGTAGAGGCAGGATGAGGCAGGGCGGGAGAAGCAGGACGTGGGCGGG
>BOPP01000002.1:21394019-21410282 GCA_017312745.1 Gryllus bimaculatus
ATATATATATACATCGTTACAAAAACTTAAACCATCGTGATGTTACGTTCCCCTATTCGAATAATTAGGAGTTGTTACTATTTTATTCTAAACATTTCAGTGCTTAATACGTAACATAATCGTTGAAAATATTCTATTAATATCTTAATGAAATTTAGTTAAAAACAAAGTAGTTCCAAAACTAATTTTTAACACTTCAAGTTAGAATTATTTAACCCCTCAAATGTGGAATTTGAATTACGAAACAGGTTTTATTGAAGTTTCATTTTCCCTAACTTTTCGTAGGTAAGTTTGTCTAATGCATTGATATTTTTCAACGTGCATAAGTATTTATAACCAAAGATAAAATCTCAGATGAACGTTTGATTGCCCAAACTGAACATGAGAAATAAACGAGGCGAATGTGTTCGTTTCGTAAGTAATTATAATCCCTGACGTTACAGAATCCTATAAATCATTTTATTTACACTTTAAAAGAGTGAGAGTCGGCAAAGGTATGCAGTAATAAAAGTAATCTTCAAGTATTTTATGGTGTCTGTCCAACATCATTGAACAAAAATATTTAGATAAATAAATTGAAGTCTGTCAACATTTTCAATATCGCGTAGTTGGAAGAAAATCCATTACACTTTTTCATAATTGTAGCAGTAATGAACGTGTTCATAATTTCATGAATAAGTCTACGATATTTTTCATGCACTCTCCATGTACATGGTCAATAACAAATATTTATTCAGAAATATTTAATTCTTTCAATATATATTCGAGAGGTAGTGAAAAAAATATTGAGAAGCTATTTAGTATTTATTTCATATGATTAGCAGAGCAATGAAAAAGAGACGTGTAAATGGAATTAATAGAATTTGTACTGAAATTGCAATTTTTGACTTAAATGTTTTTTGACATTATTCAAATTTTTATTTATCGTCTTCGTATAACTTTCTTTCTCTCTTTTTAATCACCTACTTCAGGAGACACAATGCTTCCAGTTCTTAGAATATGCATTCAGAACATACGGTAAACTTGTAGCAATGATTTTTGGAAACATTTTTTTATTTATTTATAGTCAGTTATTTTCATAACATGGTGAATTTTCATTCCAAATAAGAAAATGCTAATGGAATTAAATTTCTTATTCTCCTTTTTCTTCTTCTTTTACGTCATCATTGGTCTCTAGGTTAAAGAAAATACGTATAATGTTTTGATGCGTTGTGGACACAATCCAATGCATCTCTGCTTGGATGAACTGTGTGGTTGCGCCTTCCTTGAGTATTTGATTTTCTGGTAGGGTATTGTAGTTTTCTTTTATTTCAGAGAATGAATCAACCTTCGAAACATTTTCATGCTTTTAAGAGAGTGGTTGCTGACAATTTTATTTGATTCCAAAATCGGTGTGTTTTAGAAGTCTATGCTCTCATTTCTACTGCGTAAGTAACAGCAGATATTTGCTTGTATTTTCCATTAAATTTTATAATTATAAACACAAATTTTGGTGTTTATTTTTAGATACGAGATTATTGTGCATCATAATCGAGTTGATGTAGATTTTACGAATCGACTTGCCTATCACAAGTACGTAACCAACAATCAATGTTTTATGGTACATTTTTTAAAAAAGTACTCTCAGATGTTATTTACAAGCTCACGAGAAATAGTTTTATTATACTGCAGAGGAAAATTTAAAAAACAATAATGCAAAAACGTTACATTTGAATAAAAATCTTAATAATATTAATTTTAGAAATTCTTCAGAATAAATTATTTAAGACAAATGTACCATTATATCATTATGTTGACATATCTCAGTACACATCAATTCTTTCACCTGTACTCGTCATCAAGTGAAAAGATCTGTTTACATTTTTAGAAACACAAGGTAGTTATTAGGTATCTTATTCCAAACAATTCTCTGCCTATGCATGTCGCCAGCCAGACATGAACGCATGATGTGTTGTGGTAGCTTCGAACGACTAAGCTTTGCCATTAGATATGTGCAAAAATTCATATTTTCTTAGGAACCAGCATTAATATCGTTTCGATATGCTGTAAACCTTCTTTCCTCTACTCCTTGACGATGTTCCATCGCCCCCGCCCCGAGACGTTGGTTATTTGGCGCGTAACGGTAGGACGCTGGGCACGCCCTCCGGTGAGACGGGGTCTCGCAGGTCCCATAATGAGAATTTGAAAATTTATTGTCTTGACAGGACGTCGTTGGTAATTCCTAAACAAATTTTCGGCGCCGTTCGCGCAATATAGAGGCGCGTCGGAGGCGTGCGCCTGACATATCGACAGACCAACATGGCGTTCCGTCATTAACTTCTTAATTACGCGGCTAACGCGAACGGCGCGAGGACCGACGCCCGGCGCTGACACCTGTCCGTCTGGGCGCCGCAGCAACCGCCGACGCCGGCCAAGCCGTCGACGCTGCCACCGACGCCGTCGTCGTCGTCGCCGTCCCCGGCGTCGCCAGTGACGGCCCCGGTCGACGACGCCGGCGGAGGTGGCGGCGGTAGGGTTCGGGCCTTGACCGGCGCCGCTGCGCTGCCTTCGTCACCATCTCTGGCCTCTCTGAGCCTCAACCGCTGTCGTCGTGGGGCTGTGGTTTCTCTTACACTGAGGTTGGGAACGAAAGCACGATCGATTGTACGGAGAGGACGCAGGTGATATGTGGACACAAAAATCGTGGCAATAGAGGAACACGTTACAAGTTCTTTTTCCAGAAATAATTCACAATTAGTTCATTTAGATCTTTAGGCACTCCACATAACGTGTGTTTACATCGTGTGCTTTTTTAACTTTCATAGAGAGTAATGAAATATTCTATGTAGATGCATGAAAAAATAAGTGTATTGCGTTACACTACAATGAAAATTAATTTTCTTTGATTAGACACTATATTAATAATAACCTGATTTAATAAAATATTATTTGATTATTTCTTTTTAACTCAAAGGCTCCATCCAATTTTTCTGAATTAATATTTTATATTTTGGACAATAAGATGAGATCAGAAATGTCACCATTCACAACTAGGTGTATCAATCTTACTGCTATAAGGCATTGGAAAAAAAATTGTAATATTAGATTCTTTATATCATTGACAGATCCATGTAGTGGTTGACAATCACTTGGTCTTTTATTGTAAAAAGTTTTAAAATGACATCCTAAAACACTGCAAACTTATTTTTAACTGCACATAACGTTTCGGATGTTGGCACTGTTTTCTCCATCTTGATATTCTGGACATACAAATACCATATATTAAACTAATATACAATAACATATTTTAAAATATTGACATTATTGTACATCATGTCAAACGTATTTTTTTAAAACTAGAACTTGCCAAAACAGTAAATGATGACCCACAACCTTGTCATTACATCGGTCGTGAAAGCGAGTGTATGTTTTGCAGTTTGAGTTTCTGCCTGTTACAATATATACCCCAAGAATTAAAGGTAAATGACAAACACCAATCGAATTGTAGGTTTTACACGCAGCATTTACTATCACTTTAAGAAGGGTTGACAAAGAAAATCTAGAAATTAAATACAAAAACTTTCTCAAACCTAATACTGAATAAGAAAAATAAGAGTGATAAAGCTTTAAATCAGGTACACAGTGTATTACATACGTAACTTGAGATGAAGAATACCTGGTGCTCTGCATTCCTTTTATTGTTTCATATTAATGTATCCTAGGATGTGAAATCGTTTTCTTATGACTCATTTGAAGTTATAATCTTTCAAAATTCCCTTGATTAAATATTTTAGAATCTTTGAAATTTTTAAAAAGATATCGCTCCATCAAAATAATCAAGCGGTATGTAGAATTTAAATCCACCCTTTTGGATCGATGTAATTTCGTAACTTAAAACAGCACATGCTTGTTGTATATCCGAAAACCACTTGTAGTAACATTTTAAAGACAAAGATTGTTTATTTTTTCGCGAAACTTGCTTTAGCAACAAAAAATATAATTCATTTTGTTTCCATATAGGCATTAATTAACATATCAATGGACTTAGTCAAACTTTCTTAAGCCAGTAATTTTTCTGAAGAGCTATAAAGTATTCCTGTGTGCAGTTCAGAAGAATTAAAGATTATTAGCTGCGAGGAAGAATATAGTATACATCTTTTTATTCTCGGGTTAGGTCTCTGTTTCTTCGGTGATTTCTTTGCTTATATTTCAGCTTGTTTGTTGGGTTCCTTTGGCGCTAGTCGGATATACACCAATATTTTAATTATTACTAATTATGAATTACATGGACGAATCCAAAAGTAAAAAGAGTTCTCAAAGAATAATTTATTTATCCATCGCTAGGCAAAGACATGGATTTTGGACTGGGAGAATAGTCAGTTGGCGGTGAAGCCAGGTCCTGTCGACATATTGAAAATCAAAGTTTTTCCTCTCACAGGTTCGACTTCAATAGCCCGAATATATGGATATAATTGAGTGACATGCAGGTGTATCATTCTTACATTCAACACATTGTAGCAAATAAAAACTGGATGCACCATGTGATACTAGAAATGGAGAAAGCGTCCCCGGCATGGAGACACAGATAACCTCCATTGCTCAAGAAAATCAAAACTCCTCTGTCCGCGAAGACATATGGCGTCGGTCTTTAGAGATCACACAGGGTTGATTCTACTTTAATTTTTCACAAACAAGTAGACATTTAATGCTGTCAGTTATGATCACATATTCGATTCAGTTCTTAGAAAGCGGCTCGGTGTCATTTCCATAGACTTATTGTTGTAGCACCAAAAGAAGTCAGTCACATGCTTCATTTGTTTCAGCGCTTCCAATTAATAAACTATCCTAATAACGGCAAGGACCATGAGCGTGTTTATCTCCATTTCTTTAGGGTATTGAAGAAGCACTTGAGAGTTAGACAATTTAAAACCTGAATGCCGTTCGCACCTGACTTCCTGGTGTTGACCGGTTTCATCCACGCTGACATGGGCACCTTGTTCTACCGGTAGAACATATGTTTGAACAAGCAGGGTGAGTTTATTGAGGAGTAATGAATACTAGTGTCATCCTAATATCTATCATTAAATGAGGCCGCGAAATCGTATCCACAAGAGCTCTAATTTCGTTGCTTTTTGAGCCATTGTCGTGTCTTAGACACGCGTGTCACAATGAAAGGCGTAAAATGTCTAATGATACAGATATCTATAATTATAAAACTCGACATAGTAACCTTAGTCATCAGTTGTGTGTACCAAGAACTCACTAGATATATCACAAACATGTACAGCACATTTTACATCACTCTATCAGGTGACATTAAAATATTAAAATTGATACAGAAATTAATTGCGAAGTACAATCTTTTCTGTTGCGTAACTATTTTATACAAATAGAGACTGTACCGAGCATCAAAAAGAAAAGCAGTTTTGATTTAAACAATTATATTTAATTATTAATTATAATTTGGACAATATAATTCTAAAAGACTAAATATGGTTGTAACATGTATTGTAGTTCAGCTACGAGGGACCTCATCTTCATCAGATTTTTTGTCGTTTCTCTGGTTCTTTGAGCAAATGCTGATATGGCCTCTTGTGCTTCTGGACATAAATGTAGTTTCACTACCTTTGCAAGTTTCTTGAGGTCTTTACAAAACAAAGATATTCAATTAATAGATCTCCGTGTTCTCGTGGCATGAAGTCGATTCTTTTCCGTAGGGTACGTTGGGTACGATAGAAGGTAAAATAATTGAAAATTTGCAGCTGATTTGCCAGTAGCATTTATCACTCACGAGCTAATATTTTCATATAAATTCTTGCCAAAAACACTCGCTAATACCTGTATTCATAATTCAATTTGTATATGGGTTAGCACAGACATCTCAGGATTTAAGAAAACGTGCTGAGAACTCACATCTTCCTTTAACACGTCCCACAGTTTCTGTTTTATTAACGTTAAATAAATAAATAAATAAATAAATAAATAAATAAATAAATAAATAAATAAATAAATAAATAAAATTCCTAACTTCAAAGAGATCACAGCAAAACTCACATAAAACACGCGTACAATGTTATTTAAGGCAGATTTGTTCCACCCTTCATCACTCAAGCTAATGTTCTTACAGAAGGGGTATGGTCGTAAATACAGACAATATTCAAAATTCAACCACCATAATATTAAATATAATTTTACATCATGAGGAGAATTGGTTCACAAATATATAAATTACTGCACAAAATATTTTTATTAGTGTCAACTCTTAACATTAGTTACATAAAACATAATATGTTTATTCTATTAAAAACAATTTGGTCATGGAAAATTTCGTAATAGACATCCAACATTAGAAGTGGTTGGGTTGTTTAGGGTTCCCATGAAAACAATAGTTGCATTGAAATACCAAAAAGAAAGTTACGTTAAATCGTTTTTTTTTTGTGATAGATTCCTACCTAATAACACGGTTCACAATTCTGCAACTAAAAAACAGTAAAGTTGTCAATGGCATTTGAATTTTGGATAAAAATCTCAAGATGCAATTACAGAGTATAAATGTATGCAGTTACGAATAGCTTTTTTGGATCTTAAAATCCATGTCTTGATTTTGCAAAAGCTATATCAATCCAAGAGTAATTGCAATGCAATCTGATTATGTTGAAAACATTGCTAGGAAATAATGTTTGGTGCCATAAAATGCTTACTGTTTTTCACCGGAACATAATTGAGAACATAATGGTTTATCTAGAACGATGAATGTAGCAATTTTAAAATATAAATCAAAATATTTGTTTTATTGCGAGATATTACAGTGAGAAATAACTAAATGATAATATGGGTGGAACCTAAATACTGGCATGAATTGTGGGATAATGTAATGTCAACACTTTTTGAAATGTTAATACACTCATTTCTGATACGAAAATAATAAACTTTACCGGCCGTAAAAAATGCAGCAATATTGTGTCGAGAAAAGACTGTGTTCAAAAAATCACTATGTATTGATCACAATGTAAAAAATCCTAATGTATTAATGAAATATTTGTTTTTCGTTAACTCAAGGAGTTCTTGTTGATTCTTTCCGTTTCAAATTTTTCTGTCTTTTAAAACGTATGATAACGCTCATTTTCAAGCAAATTGCAAGAAGTCATGCTTTTGAAAAGTCTGAGAAGATGTACAGCGCTTACATAAATCAGAAAATGAAGGGGTTTTTGCAGCTCTATTCCAGGATGATATATTGTGCTGAGATATATTAAGCTGTGTTGGTAAAGAAGGAAATTTGTCAAAGAAAACGTTGTGAAAACGAATTAAAAAATTATTCCCACATTTCACGATATAAACTATATGAAAATCCTACAAAGAACAAAAAATGATGCTTCCTATTCTTTTGTGTTTGACTGCAGTAAAATGTAATTATTATTTGATTTCGTGTATATACTTCAAAATAAAGAAAAGTATGATGACATTCGTCTTATATCACAGACTGCAGAGAACAAATTGAAAACGAGATATAATTTCCAAGAATCTAATGCACTTGAACCAATCTAATTTGCCGGTTTGTAATGAAAATCATGGGTAGAAAACTGGGATGTTACAATATATGTATATTTTTAACTACTTCTGATTACTGTGAACAAAGTTTCGTTATTTTTAATGGAAACGGTATTCCTAAAGATAGATTTAATTGCCTATAAAAATATTCCTTCACTTTACAAAAATTGAGGATTCTTCCTCTAAAGAAATATTCCGATTCGACATGGCGTATACACACTGCGAGGATAAGACAGTGAGTATCTGCACGTTTGCTTTGATCATTTATAAGTTGACTGCTCAGGTTTGTGTACCTAGTCTTAAGATGACATTGCTAATATTGTTTTGGTTAAGTTTTGAAGTTATCACTTTATATTTGCTTGGGTTTTACGACTTAAACTTAGCGGCACCATTCACTTTTGCTCCAAAAAAAAGAACAGGCTTTCGTAATTAATTTTTTGTTATCTGAATATTTATTAAAGCTGATATCTTTAGAAAACTTTCAGCAAAATGAGATGTAATTTTTTTCTTGGCAAAGTGTCTGCCAGTGGATTAAACCATCAAATAAGAAAGAAATCAAATAAATATGTACTATAAGAAAAGAGCAAAATGTCCTACCTCATCCTCTACTGATCCCAATATTGAGCAAGACCGTGCCCTTATTCTGAAGAGCCGGTGACTAACTGCTGATGAAATGACAAATCATATGCACGTTAGTCAGGTTCTGCAAATTAGAACGCCAAGATGGATTATCGAAAGATATCGTTTTGTTGCCAGGCAAGTCGCATCTACATACCGCATATCATGTTCAACAAACTCTGTATTTTGAGGTGTCAAAGCATCTCTCATTCAGTGCAGATCTTGTCATGTCTATTTGTTTGGTCCACTTAAAGATGCTTGAAAAGGCCAAAGATTCGTCTCTAATCTGCAGGAGGAATCAGTGCTTACACTACACGCTGCTCAATCAAAAATTATTTTTTCTGAAGATATCGTAAAGCTGATGCCATGAAGGTCCAAATACATTGAAAACTTGGTGCCTATTTCGAAAAATGGTTTCATTATAAATTTTATATTATTTTTGTAATCAATTATTGTGTGAATATAGTTATGAATTTACCCTCGTATTACGGATAAAATGATAAATCCCAAAGTGCTCTTCACTGGCACTTCAACGGCCCTTCAGCGAGACTCCACCATTAATATATTTAATTTCATGAGAATATTTTTAAAAAAATGTTTACACACTTAATACTATATGCCCGCACTTTGCTGGAGTCGTCAAATTGAATAAAAATCTCATCAGCCTTTTGAAAATTGAAGGTGATGAACTCAGACGTTCCTGAGAAAATGTTCATAATCGTTTTGATCCTAATGAAGTGTGTTTCATATAAACTCATTTAACCTTGTTACGGGCATTTTTGTTGTTAATTATAATCAAAGCTGAGAATTCGCTCTGATGATAAAGTCCGAAAATACAAGATTCTAAAAAACAAACTCAACATTTGCTCAAATGATGTGAGATGGACCAAAATCCTTGAGACTCCTCGTAAGAAAATTTTCATCGACTATTTTAGTTTCACAGTCATGATCGACAGGAACATTAGAAGGTTAAAAAATATTTCTTCCGTTAAAAAACGTAATTTGAGCATTTAAATGAGAAAATTAAATTTTTTTGCAGACAAATTCCGGGTTTTGAGGATAATAAATTTCTAAAAATGGCATCTTACTTATTCATAAAAAATTGATGCCGGATCTATTGTAATGAACATATAACAAATGATACAACTCTGAAATGATACCTAACTTGCAATCTCAGTTAGAACCTCTTCATACAGACCTCCAATGTATTTTCCATCTCATTGAAGCAAAAATAGAGTTTAACATGTCAAAAGACAAAACGTATTCTCAAGAAAAAAACACTGTATGATCCCACTAAAACATGTGACATTGCTTTTGCAGTTGCGTTGTCAAATTCTGGTCAGAAACAAATATTCAGATTCTAAAACAAGCGCTGGATTTATATTTGGTTTTCACCAAATTCCCAAATTTCTTTCTGTCGTATTTTCCTTTTATTACTGATCCTCAGTCTTATAAAAATATGTTCAACACTACTTTTTCTAGTAACATCTGTAGTGATCGTTTCTATCTATAGAGAAAAACTCTAAGTTCATATAATTTTGAAAATAAGTACGTTCCAAATACTCAAAAAATTGTGATCAACGCTTTATTAAGAAATGCGTATACTCATTTGCACGTGTAGTCCAGATTCAGATAATAATGCCGTTTCATCCTTACATGCTGCAAGCCATCAAATACACAAAGCCAACATTATCACGTTCAAGAAATTGTCAGAAGAGGATACTGATTTTTTGTATTTCGAGAAGCAATTTATAAGAACTCGAATAACCGTGATTTAGATAAACCTTTCTATGGATTCAAAGAATCAATTTCTGTGGGTGTTTTTTATTTACTTTTTGAATAGGTATTATTCCATTTCAACTTCGTAATTCTGATTCAACAAATCTGCATTCCATACGGAATCTTAAAATGAAATATTTTACTCCAATAGTCGTTTGGTTGACAAGAATTTCCCAAGATCTTGAGAAGTGTATCTTATCTTCAACTCTCAGTCAGATATCATAAACATATGCATCTAACGTGTCAAAGTTTAAATTTTGTGTGCCATATGAACTAGTAGTGCTGAACCAGCACACATTTTCTGATATTATTGGTAAGAAATACAATCTTGATATTTTTCCCACTAACACTTGAGACAAGAAAATTACTTTTTACCATTTAATTTTGCGTAATGTGCTCTATAATTTAAAAAATAATACAACACAAAAATTATTTGTTTTAACAAATATTTAAATCATACATGGTTAGGCTTGCTTACCGCGTGCCTTCATCACTCGGCTAACACAGTAAAGCGTGAATACATCGAAAACTGACTATGAATCTTCTAGTGATACTAAAACAAATTTTTGAAATTTATCGCAAAATTATTCAAAATATAAATATTTCAAAGAAGGTGTTCAAAACATGATTAAATATGCAATATTTAGCAATACATACCATGAAGAAAAATGTCGTGATTCACGATTTTAAGGACAAATTCAAAACGCGAAAGGGCTGAATTTATGAAATTTTCAAATTTCAGAATTTTTATTTCCTGAAACATGCAATGTTTTGTATCTGTGTCTATTATTACGTTCACTCTCTCCTATTTATCAAAAATATTTAAACAAGCGGTACTAGAACAGAACGCAATGTCTCATATTATTTCTAACGGTTCTTTCATACTATAATACTTCTTAAAACCGTGAAGTGTTCCCAAGCAGCAAAATTTTTCCTCCCGCGCTTCGATTTGAACTGAGTACTTAAATTTAACACGCGTTTTTCGTTACTCCTATACTACCAGTCTCAGAAGAAGAATTATCTTTTGTGAAAAACGATTTCTCTAAAAAATTCTATTTTCAATATTGTTACTCCAAGAAAACGCAGAAAAATACTGAATTGTGCAATTTTTGAAAATTCAAAGTTTAAAGCTTATCGGGCGCGAATCAGTTTCTTAAATTTTTTGCGCTACTCCAAATAACTTTAAAATTAAGCATTTAGGGAAAGAGTGTGTTAAAAGTCTTGTGTTTTTCACAAAAAAATACGCAAAAACTAATCATATTTTGAAAATTAAACATAGGTTTATTTAAAGACCAGATGTTGAAAAATAAATTTCATGAAGAACATTTCTTTTTCTTCAATATTGTAGCTGAAGCAAGTCACAGAAAAAAATGTAAACGTTTTGCTGCTTACAAAAACTCAAAACGTTCAACGAAAGTTGGGTCTGCCACATTTCCGCTATGGAAGGAATAAGTTTAAAGACATTTGGAGCCATTTTTGAGAATGTTATGAAAATGTTGAAATTTTATGTTTAAGTGTTGTCCTGAAATCAAAATATCCGTATCAAATTTGCATAGCCTCTATTCGGGCAGAATGACAACAGGGAATATCAATTTTCAGGAAAATCCATGTGAGCAGTTTAGGCGCTAGTCTTGTCCATGGACAGGCAGAAGAATAATCGGACAGCCGGACAACCCCCCAAAACGCGATAAACAACACAAAATCATATTTTAATCAAAATATTGATATGAGACTTTTGCATTATAATACTTTCTGTATACTCCGAAAAAGAAAAAGTCTGTATTAGCGTTGAATTTGCTGATCCATTTTATATAAAATACTTTCTATTTTGACACTAAAATAATGTTTACTAACATAGAAATGATGAATCGAATACGAAACGAAGGCCAAGTATTATGGTGTTTCGAAAATGGTTTAGTAAACATGGACTTCCAATCTATTATAGTTATATGTTTGGACCACAATTTATATCCGATGACTATTGTGATCATTCTCATCAGCTAGGACTAGGCTGAATGCGTCGCCAAGGAGATCGTCGCTCCATCTTCTAGGTCTAACCTAGATCTCGAGTTCCTTCGGGTGCGTGGTGGAGAAGATTATTTGGTAGATTCTCACTTTTTGGTAGACTGTCATCCGTTGGATATGATGCAACCATTTCTCTTTTTGCACTTGAATTATCATATCTCAAAATTTTCAGTTCGCATCTTATGTCTTTGTTTCCTATGCGGTCTTGAAGCGTATGTCCTGCAACTGCTTTTAGAAGTCTCTTTTCCGCACTCGCAATTTTCCTTCCATCCGAGCGAATCATTATCCAATTTTCACAACCATATTCAAGTACAGGAACCGCCATTAACTTGTAAAATTTAATTTGTGTGTCCTCTCTTACTTTGTTTTTAAGATATTTTTGGATTGTTCCACCCATCGTCTGAAATTTATTGAGCTTTTTCTGTATGTTATTCTTCTCGCAGTAAGAGATATTATTACTGAGGTAGTTAAATTCTGACACTTGTTCCAGTATGATGTTTTCTACAGCAATTTTGCATCTTAAATGATGTTTGCACACAAAAGCCATTACTTTAGATTTCTGAGTAGGTATCTGCATCTCCTTATGCTGTAACGTATTTTGCAGGTTATAGATGTCATTCTGTATTCTATTGCCCGAATTTTCCAAAATCTGATCGTCAGCACATAAAATTATTATTAATCCTGTTTCAGAAACTCTAATGCTTTCTTTTGATAAAGTTCTACGCCATTCTTTCATAGCATTGTCAATGTATAAACTAAAAAGTGCAGGGGGCAGTGTCACCCCTGTTTGTCTCCTCTATTTCGTTTGAAGTCGTAACGACACAAAATCACTTTGAGGATAGACACTGTGGGAACTGCACTCTCCCACACTGAGAGAACCAACAGAAAAATTCTTTCAAGGCGTCAACGTTTCTACAATAAAAACAACCTTCAAATACATATTTTGAGTCAATAAACTGTACATCATACAAAATAAATTCACCAATCATAAATAGTGTATTCAATACAACCAAAAATATATTGAAGTTTGATTCCTTCAACAACTCGAATAGTTCTGAGTGTTATGTAGACAAATCAGAACATAGGTATTCCTCCCCAATTTTCTAAGGGCGCTGAGGCTATATTGACGCTATCTCTATATAATAGTGATACTAAAACGCCCGGGGAGTGACCGAGTACTTGCAAATGTTGACGCATAGAAACGACCGTCCAGTCGGATGGCTTGTCCTTCACTATGCTAAACGTCTATAAGTGACGTAACACATCTGTGCGAGGGATAGCTTGCAACTAGACGCAAAATAAAGCATTTGACATTTGTTCTTTGATTAAAAAATGATTTATTACATTGATTTTGCAGCAATATCTCAATTATTGAATGGCATTAAATCTTAGTATTACTAACAAATGATAAGTAATTTAAATTTTTTGGCGGTTGTGCAACTGTGCAACCTAAACACGAGCCGACACTGATTTTCATCCCAAGTCCTAAAAGAAATTAATTTTACACCTATTCAAAGAGGCGACGCATATCATGTACCAGGTTTCAAGAGAGGTTAATAAACAAATAGCTTGTCTGACTAGTCTGCAATTGGTTATTGCAGAATACATAATTTTTGTTGTTTAAATCTAAATCTGATAATGAAAACACGTTTTGAAAGGAACAGTATATTCCCAAGCAAAATACTTGTTTTGCTGACGCCACAACCATATACCATATAGGGAATGAAAAATTGTACGTGAACTCGTTTTGTCCCAAAACGGTGTGATTAATATTTGTTCAGAATTCATCGAATTTTCCTACAAAGATATGTTTAGAAGAAAATCTAGGGAACACAAGGAAAGTTAAATATTTCACTTGACCTTTAAATCGTCTCTTCAGAATGTGTTCATTTGATGTTGATGTTCAGAAAGTTTCTTTGCCTATTTCTCTCCTGAACTGAAAAACGTACTCACAGATGAAGTGAATTCTGGATCTCCATTAAAATGTTGTTACGTTACAGTAACATGCATTCAAATATGTGCCGTATATAAATGATTTAATTTATTTTATCCGCAAATAATAAATGTTACAGCCACGCTCTTTCCGCGTGATGTAAGTCAGTTATTTATAGTGTTATAGTTTCCTCTAATATAATTTTGAACAACTAAACTGTTGGGGAAAAACAAAGTAAGTTACCGTCATTATTTGACAATAATTTTTCCTTTTGTTTTCGCCACTCTTATTTCTTAGCGTAGTATATCTCAAGAACAGTGGGTTTCCTGGAATATACGTGAAATCAGATAAAAGAGAAATTCATGTGTAAGCTTAATGTATTACTAGATAAAAGATTAAAATATACTCAAAATGTCATTATACCCCGTGTTAATCTGATTAATGACTATCAATTAAATTTTTATCGTACCTACCGAACATAAGATCACGCATTTATTAAGTAACGAATTAAATTTAATAAGGTTTTCCAACACTTAATGTTGTAGTTGTTTTGTTCTGAGTTTGTAAATCTATATTTTATCCCATATAGTTGATAAACATATAGCAATGAATGGTAACTTACTTCTACGTCTATCCGAAGCATTACGGTCGTAAACCCGATGTATTTTGTATTGACGTAATGCGCTTCAAGACAGCCCTTCATAATCACAAGTAGTAGAATTATTGTTCCCTTGAGTGTGGTTCATAGTAGAGTGCAAATTTCTTTGGTCATTCGTAATGTTCTACGAAAAGATTATTTTAATTATTTATTTTTAATGCCGTTGCACTTTCACTGGTCATAAGCATGCAGAATTTCTTCTTTCATGTTGTTATTGTTGTTGTTTTTCTGTCAATTCTGTGCCTTATCATAGCTTTAAGAAGCATCAAACGTTTATATTGGTTTTAGCATATCGGTATATCACATCAAATGAAGCTGTCCTTTATTTTCCTTCCCAACATTTTGTTTATTTATTCAAACCCGTAGCAAAAAATGTAAACAAACGTAGTTCCGCGAATTCAGCATATTAATTTACTATAGCGTATTCAACTACCTTGTGAATGAAGAAAAGCAATACATTTCAATATTGTGAATGAATTGTATAGCCACCGAGGGTGAAGAAGATATATTTGCGTTTCATTTCAAGTACAAGATAAATGAAAATTGATTTATTAGCAATGAAAATTATTTATAATTATGAAAGGAATGAAATCTGCGATTAGTGATTTTCATTTCAAGGGCAATGCAATTTGTTTTCGAGATAATATTAATATTATAAAGTTAATTTTATTACAGAGAACGGCATAGCCAAGAGTATGAGTTTTCAGTTAGTGTATTTTTAAAAAAAATTCGTCTTTTTTAATGAAAATAATTTGTCTCACTTTTTAATTATTCCTTAGATGAATATTAACTTTTTGTGTTCTTAAACCATTCACATTTTGTATGTCTTTATACACTGTACATGCCAAAAGGTTTATCATTTGTAACAAACTCCATTTCTCGGGTATGACTGTTGATTTTCATTTTGTCACATAATTGAGATATATAAAAAGCTATATAGATGAGCTCAGATGAATTTCAGTTTCCAAGCTGTTGCAACTGGTCAATCAGTAAATAATGTGTCATAAGAAAAAATATGTAATTTTTAGAACGTAAAATCGTTATCATGATGTTAGTGCCTAGAAATATTACAACAGAAATTCATCATTTTGATACAGATGTATAATATTCAAATAAAGGCTATGCATCATTAGTATCTTGCGGTATCTATTTTCTTTCAATGAAGTTCGCATTGCGTATGAACTGATGAGTTGCTACCCGGTCTTATACTTTTAAACAATGTGAGTTGAAAATCTAACAACAGTTAGGATTATGAGTGAAGCGAAGCATGATAATTTCTCCTATCAATACTTAGACAATGTAAGGCGAGACATAATAAAATGGGCACCGGTCCCTCTATTGCGTTCGAGTGTGACAACGAAGAAGACAAACATCTCATCGGGTGGCGGGTCGCGTGTGACGAGCGCCGAGCGCCAAGCGCGGGGCGCCGGATGCGAAGAGAGCTCGGGCGGGAGTCACGGGCGCTCGTCCCGAGCCTTCTTCTGGGTTAAAGCAAGTCCCCGCGGCGCCGCCAGGCCACGCATATTGTTACGAGATATCGGTGGCTCCGACGGGCAGCGGCGGGGGCGGCTGCGCGTGCTTCGGGAATGGCACAGCGGCTATTGTTGCGAGTCGCCGCGGAGGCGGAGGCGAACGCCGCCGCGAAGCCTCGAGGGTATTGTCTTCCGTCCGACACCCCTCCCCCTGCTCTCCCCGGACCTCTGCGCCACCCCCACCTCCCACC
>BOPP01000002.1:21410329-21465006 GCA_017312745.1 Gryllus bimaculatus
ACCCGACAGCTCGACCGACCAGCGGAACGCGTCTACAATATTATTGTGCGTACTTTTGGCAACAGCGCGCCACCTGAAATATATAGGTTTTAGCCTGACTTAACAGCCAGTCAGAGCGCGCCTGGAAAATACAGCGCCAATCGCCGAGCCCGAGTCAACAAGCGCCGAAGAAATTGTTTCAAACAGCAACGCGAATGTATTTTTCCGAACGGATCGCCTCGCCAAAGGGTTGAGCGTTTTGAGCTAATCGCTGAAATATACATAAAGAGATTTTACTCTTCTAATGGAGTGTGAATTTAGTGTTTCGCAAAAAGAGTACTCCCTTAATTGATGATTGGGTCTGTTTCAACTCTTCTTCGGTCATTCATTCAAACGAAATTGTCCTTGAAATATTGCATAATATAAATACGTTATGGAATTCACAACAAATTGAAATATATTTTCTTTTTTACCCTTGTAAGCCGTACAGAAAAGACGAAACAAAAAGATTTTGTTTAACTTCGTGTATTTTTGGGAATGAAGTATATTTTTAACCTGTGTAAATGAAACGTTGAAAGAGTGTGCGACAAATGCAACCGATTTTTGCAGTGGACAGACAATAAATGAAACGTAAGTGTTTCAACTTCATATTCTGGGATTAAAAAAGTATATGATCAACGTACTCTATTCTCAGTATACATTTTGAACATTATTGTTCTGTATCTTACCAATTTTTGACACATCTTGAAGTGAATCTTAATAAATTATTATTAAGAAACAAGCCCAGAAAGGTTTTATGAAAATTTATTAGTAACTAATTTTGTATGTTCTACTTCCATCTGATAATTTATTACTCCTATTCTATTTTTTTTAAAAAAACACGCAGCATTGATGACTCGGCAACATGATAGCTAGCGTTCATTATAATATTAAGACGTGTTTGGCAAGTTCGGTAATTATTTTCTTAAATAATTGAACTACTTGGATGGCTAAATTATTATATTCAAGAGGTATTTTAGGTATTTTTTGTTTCTTCGCAGAGAATAGACAGATTTTTCGTGAAATTGCTTAATGGTTGATTTTATTTATTTATACTATATTAAGAAACGGCATAAAATTAAAACACGATTATATAATATTTTTGTAAGTTGTTTAATACATTTTCAAAACTAATTATTCAAACCTGTATTATTCAAATCTGTTTTGTAAATCCTCCCTTTACATTCATGCAAGCTCTCAAACGAGCCCATGATTTGCATGAATGGTCTATCTTACAATGCAACTTTATCACACCTGGTGATTTTTGCGATTTCTTTCTAAGTCGTTCCTTGACTCTTATCTTGAATTTAATCTTTTAATTTTATGTTGTTTATCCCACAAAATATTTCTCGCATTCATATCAAGAGAATTGTCAGGTCAAAATGTTTATGTGATTTTTCTTGAGAAAAACAGTTTTTTACTTTAGTACTTGTAACACGACGAGTCAAACATGAACAGAATTGTTGTTTGTTTCGCGTGAGGAAAAATGTGTACTTCCAAGTATTGTTCTTGAATATTGTTCCTTGAATAAGATAGATGCCTTCCTGTGCTGTGGCAGCTAAAAACTGATCATTTTGCAATGTACGAGTAAACCGAATAATTTACGAAAGCCATTATTGCTCTTCGCATATAGAAGATTCTCTTTTTCGTTACGTTTTTAGACATGTAAACTTTGTACATCGTAAACCTTCCTCCAGTCTGCAGTGTGTTTCTGTTTTGGGAAAAAATTACATTTTTTTTCATTTCTGGTGCATCATTGGGAGTTTCTCGCAGGTCGCTGGCACATGACATCCTTTTCTACTCTCCTTCTTCTCAACGTTTTGTAGTTTCCGACGGTTTTCGATGCAAAACTAATATTGCACTTATTTTTTCGTCAGTTTATTGTAGTGCGACTTTCGTCTACCTCATTTACCAGCTCATTTGCTACCCGTCTCTAGGTTTTTACCCTTCTGTTTCGAGTGATACTACTGACTTCGCGAAATGGATTTATAGCATGTTTTTGAGTATTTCTAAAATAAAGTAAGTCACTAAATACGTACATTGAAATAATAATCATTACTCAGAAGTTTAAAAACTCTCCCTATTAAACAGCAAAACTGCAAACACAATGAAAAAGTATTCTTAAGTATAATAATTTTTCCTCCCATTGTCCTTTCAAATTTAGAATCATACAGAACACACGCACATACACAAACCTCCTATACTTTCTAAGAGCAAAGCTTTTCATATGAAAGAAAGTCACTGACCTAACTGAAGAATTAATGAACGCTTGAGTAGTACATAATATTGTCTTCACATACTCATATCTTCTAACTAAGCAAATAATCAATGAAACGTAACGTACACAACAGTCAAACACTAAAATGTATTTGATATCCAAGGAACAGAAATGATGATTTAACAACAATTTCAACGAACAGACGGGTTTTACAAACTCGCTCTACACCTACCGCAAAATTTTGTTGTTAATTAGTGAATATAAATCACAAAAAATATTTCCATCCTTTGGTGGTATTGAAAACAACGCTTATTATCACCCTTGTTGATCTCACATTCATTATACTATTGAAATATTAGTGTTTGATGATTATATAACTTAGTTTATTTTAACAGATCCTCAGAAGAAAAAAGAATTAATTACGAGACTATTTCTGAATTTATCGGTCTCAAGCAGTTACAATTTTCGTAAAATTCTATATATTTTATATCACCGACAGAAACAGAATCTATCATTAAATAAATATCTACAAAATTTAAATAGGCAATACTCACACATTATTTGTGATAGCCCACATCAGCGAGAAAGACTGATAACAAGATCTGAAATTTTTTAAAGGAAACATTGTCAGAGCGCTAAAAAATACGATAATATTACTTACAAATAATATGCCAAAACAACTCAGTGTGAATAATATCTCTAAGTGAAAGAAAATAACAAGAAATTGAAAAATAGTAAATAATCTGGTAATGAAAGCATGTACAATATGCTCTTTAGTGTAATAGAGAGATTTTATTGTTTGAGATAACGAAAACAATGAGAGTTATTTCACATCATTCTAAGATACCAAAGAATAAGTAAAAAAGTATCATAAACCACAGCTACGCGTGGTACCGACAATACCGTCCGTTCTGCTCGCGTGTGCGTTGTTAAGTACTTAATTCGTCTAGTCACAATCTCGCTTACATATCAAGTATCACACTAAGTGACATTATAAAATTGTGGCTTCGTGCGCCGCTGTCTTTGAGTGGCAGAAGCTGGAGCTTCTACTACTGATGTCTTCCCCACAAAGGACCAAGTAATCATCATCGAGGCTCATGACGGGTTAACACTAAACGAGTAAGGGAGAAAACTAATATTATACAAGGGAGTGCTGTTCATTTTGTGTCACTTATTGCAAACAACAGGATCAGTGTATTCTTAGGTTCAAAGAAACTCGCTGATTATATTACAGATAAACACAAGTACATCACTATTAATGATATTGAAGAAAGTGACAGACCCTTACTTAGCAAACACATCAGAGTTATAATATTCAAGGTTTGCCCTGCTATTCCACATGAAGAGATCAAAAAAGTTATTAACCAACTTAATGTGCAAACATCATCCAATACTACTTTTATAAGAGCTGATAAGACTGATCCTAATCTGTCTAATATTTTGAGTTTTAGAAAGCAGGTGTTCATTTACGCTGATGCAATTCATAAACGACCACCATCTATGTTAATTCAATGCCAAGTCACATCTTACAAATTATAATTTTCTGATTACATCTTTTGATTTAAATCTAAATTTGAAGAACATATTGCTGGTCAATGTTCAAACAAAGAGGATAATTGGCCGGTCCGGACGGCGATCTCGGATCGAAGGATCTGGGGTTCGAATCCCGCCTTGCGCATGGTTGTATTGTGTTCGTCGTCTCACACCTCAATCATCATATCGTGTCATCCTCATAGTTACTATCCCGTTACACGCAATAGTGATCACTAATGACCTAGTAGTTGATGCAACCTTAAATAACAAAAAAGAGGACAATTCTACCCCAATTATTAATAGTGGTTCAGAAGGAATTATAGTACTTCAAAGAAAATGGATCCTTCTTTGATCATTCAATACTACAAACTTCTAACTTAACTTGTATGGATTGTGATAGCTTCCCTCCTCTGAACAAGATGTCCATCTGATTTATCGAACTGCCTTGAGCCCCCTTGAGCAAAGATACAACTGTACACATCAAATTCAGAAATTACCCATGCCCTCCCTGAACCGACCCCATGAGAATCTCTCCTTTTCATAAAACAAGCTTACTATCTGAAAACTCTTCATTATCTGAAACAACTCACTCTAATGCTGATGATAAAAATCAAGAAAATATTTTAAAACAACAAAAAGGAAAAGGAAAAAAATAAACTTTGTCGAATTAGACCAACTAGACAACAGTCCTAAAAAGAAGGAAGTATGACGAATGAAGAAGCTGCTGAAACAGTTACGTGAATCAGACATCTCTAAGAATGAACCTAGTATGGACGGCACATAATAAACTTTGCAAAAATCTATGCTAGACAGTAATCAATAATTTCAATTCTACCAATGAAGTACAACAGAAATTTTGAAAATTGGTCAATGGAATCTCAATGAATATCACTGCCACCCAAAAACCTAAAAGCAAGAAACCAATTTAATTTTAATTATTCAGCAAATTATAGTAATTATCAATGCTGTTATAAAAAAACACTGATCATGCCTCTGGTGGATGCGATATATTTTAAATCTTCAATTATGGCAAACAAACGTATGATAAAATCTGACTTGGAAGTAGTGCTGTGAAAGTTGTAACACCTACTTCTATTAATATATGTAAAATTATCTCCAACAGCCACAAAGTTGAATACTCGGAGCTCGACGATATCCTTGGTGGTTACATATTATATTTTGGTGATTACATGTTATCATTCAGTATGGGACAATTTAAGACAGAAGAAATATAATAATAGAAGCATTTGCAAAAGATACATATTTGATAATTATCAACACGGGAGAGCTTGCCCACATCAATCCCAGTAATGACAAAGTGAGTGCCATTCAAATAACCTTTTTATCGACCTCTCTTTTTACAAAATGTTTATGGTATGTCCTTGAATACACGTAAGACAGCGACCATTATCCAATCGTTATTGATATTGACTTATTCGACTCCAATGACACGTCTTTCCCTCCCATCAACGAACTGGGCTAAAACACAGCCTACTGGACAGAGTATCAAGAAATCATTAGCTCTGCCTCATCTAGTTTTCATCTGAATGAGGATGGATCTGACATCAATTATCTAGTCGAAAATTTTACTCACATTATTAGAGGAGTTGCACACCAAGTTATTGACTCTTATCAGGTCAAAATTAATAAGAAGAGAGTGCCCTGGTGGAAGAACGAATGCCGCGAAGTTATTAAAGCAGCTAAACGTGCCTTTAAGAAATTTAAAAGATGAAGAACTGTACACAACAAGACAGCTTACAAGAAAACCATGTCTCATGCCAGAAGGATTAACAAAAAATCCAAAACGAAATCATGGACTACTTTATGTATCATCAATGAACATAAACAACAACATATCTAAATAATGAAAGAAAATGAAAGCCATCTATGGCAAAACAGTAACTAACAACTTTCCTTTCTTTACAATCCCACTCTAAGATTATAAATGATAGACAACTGTCACGTTATTGAACCTATGGAGATCCATGTTACCAATAATATAGAAGCAAGAACGCCGATTAGCAAATCACCTGTTCTTATATTGCTTATTGACTGTGAAGAGAAGGTAAACAACAAAATGTATTACGCCATTGAGGACTACCTGAAGTTCACTGACAAAGTCATGAAGTAGATGTGGTCAAACCAGTGGAATAATCTCAATGAAAGCACAACTTGTAAGAAAATTGGTGATTTTCTCTCAAAATTCACGCAAACCTCTCACGTCGTGAGCAAGTATCCCTTTCACGCATCAGATCAGGCCATTCCAAAGTTTTGCATAGCCATGTACGGGAGAAAAAATTTAACCTGGTATGTTTCTCTTGCAATTGCCTGCTGCACATAAATCACATCCTTCAGGATTGTCACCAATATCATTCCACAACACCTCAAGTTTTTGACACAGCAGGTTTTAATTCTATTCTAAATGATAATACATACCAAAGCAATGTAATGAAATTTTGTATCGAAATTTGTGTTTTAGGCAAAATTTAACTATATTATTATAATGTAATATCTTACTCCTTTCTGTAATAATTATCATTGTGGTAATTTTAAAATATATGTTTTATCTTTTTGTATTCATAAGCATCATTGTAATGTAACCTCAATATTGTAAAAACTTAATATTTTAAATGTAAAATGTTGTATTTATTTAATCGCTAATGACCTGGATGTTGACGTGACTGAAAATGAATTAAATAAAATCATAAAACCAATGTTTAAAAAGGGATCAACTTTGGTAATTAGAAGAATAAACCTTCTCAGATTCAGAGTAGTGTCAAATCATATGGCTAATGAACAATATAGCATGATAGATTGTAATGATCTTGATCATTGTGGAGAGGGAAATATCCTGCAGCGATTCAATATTCACAGTTTAACAACTAATAAATAACTAATTGGAACATAATATCTTGGGATTTTGGTGTTTTATAATCACAATTAGAGCTTTTGATAACATCAGTTTTAATAAGATGGATTTTATAGATACTGTTTAAGAAAAAAAATGCGACACAATTCAATTGATTTAATACATGTCTGATATTCAAAAAAGAGTTGGTGAGGGGCGGAGGGACAATCACAAATATAACCATGTCTACGCAGGACTCAAACCTGCTGTATTCTTGGCGCAGACGACGTCTGCCGCAATAGTCTGCGCGATGGGGCCAGCATTATTATAATTATTGTAATAATAATAATAATAATAATAATAATAATAATAATTATTATTATTTTTACTTTATTGTTTTTTATTTTTATTCATCTTTCAACTATTTATAGTTCAAATGTTGGGAAGGGGTTCTGGAACTCTAGTAAACGTGCGCAGTTGTTTTCCTCCCCCATACGTCACATACAGTTTTATGAATGATATTTATATATTGTATCCAAGTTCGTGAGTATCTAACGAAACCCTAGCCACATTTCACATGGTAGGAAGCGACTTAGTTTTCTTTCAATTTTTGCACCCATTGAAAAATAGTAGATATTTTACGCTCAAAAATATTTTAAAAACCAATAACAAATTTGAGACAAATGCTGTCTCAAAACTGATTTTATTAAGAAAAAAGTTTCGCGCGCCAGGCAACTGGGAAAACATAAGTTATAAGACAAATTATATAACATATTGATAGATTTAAACATGTCAACAGAAGAAATTAGCCAAAGGAACATGGAATTCATTTATTACATCGAATAATAAATATAAACAGGTCATGCGTATAGAAAATTCTGAACTACAAATGGAGAAGTAAAATAGAGTAATAAATCAAAAAGGCGAGTAGAAACAATAGTCGTTCGTCATATTTTGCTGTGTGGATTAGATGTGAATAAAGTAACTGCTAGAAAAAATGAATGTAGGCTTTACAAACGGATGGAAAAAGAACTGGATGGAGGCTATCATAACGTTCTCACGTTCGAAACGATGATACAGAATGTAAGATGAAAGATAAACTATAGCTGCTCACTTGGAGAAAAAATTTTGTGTGGTGAAGGAAGCCATTACAAAGATTACATCAAAAACCGTGGCATGTTCGCCTCGTAAATACCACACAAAACTATGCGATAGGTCAGCACAATCTTAGGAAAAAGAATGAATGAAAAAATGAGTGAAAGAAAAAATGAGAGAGCGAGAGCGAGCGAGAGAGAGCGAGAGGAGGAAGAAAGAAAGGAAATGTACGACAGATAAAAAATAATTATAAATAGAAAAATGAATATGAGATAGTACAAAAAGTACTAAAGAAAAAAGAAAGAAACAAAAGGACCGAAGGAAGCCTTTTCTCTGTAATAATGAAGCGACACGACATTCAAAGAGCTATGAAATGAAGGTATCTACATGAAGACAGGAAACAGAAAGATTCTTTGGCACTCTGCATCCGAGAAATATTCCGACTCCTCCAAAGTGGATAGGTCGGCCTTTTCTGTGTCTTTCCTCTATCAATTCCGCGCTAATGACTGAGTAGTATTGTAAACAACGGGCAACCGATTACTCGCCACCAGCGTGACCCATCTCCCATTTTCGACCGCAGCCAATGATCTGATACTTCATCCTCAATAAGGCCCATCTCCGCAATCACGAATAACTTTGGTGTCGCTGCGAATCAGTGGTTGTCGAACTAGACTGATGTATCATACAAAGAAGAAATAAACAAATCAACCGTTTGGAAAATATGTAAATTTGCTTGAAATATAGTTGATCTTTTGGGGGTATTGCCTATTTACCAAAATTAAAAAGTACATGTTATGGATATGCTATATATTCGTATTTTACAAAAGTTTGTTTTTACCAAGCATTATACATAAAGACAGATAGAGTATATCTGCTTGGCAAAGTAAAATTCTATCTAAAAAGTAAATAACTAGAAAACATGCAGCGTTAGATTCAAAGAAAAAATATTTTCAAGGATGAGATGCAATAACTATAGTATAAAAACTCCACGAGTTGCCCATTATTCACTTTGATTAAGAAAAAACGCATTGAAATTTGATAAGATATTACTGAAGAATTATGTCAAATCTCTTTAATTTAATGTATTTTTATAGATATTATTATTATTATTATTACTAATACTATTACAAAAACTTAATTTTGTGCAAAAAATGATACAATTGAGGGGTTTTAGCAGTCGATAGAAAGATGAAATGGAAAATGGCATGTACAAGAAATCAATTTATAATACGTGCTAATAAGGTACTTGTAAAAATGTCCGTGTGAAATTTCTTCATGTAGCAAATACAATATCTTCAAATGTGAATGATAATGTGAATATATCACAGTCACTCCGATCGGTCAACAACTCGTCATTTACTTCATATTTCTGTTACTTCTACCGAAATGCAGAAATTGTTGATTCTTGTCCCTCATATACGTACTTTTCAAGGTCGATTCAGAAAGATATATAGTGAAAACCTTGTTTGCAATTATTTATGTTAGTGATCCATTTTTCACACCGTATTAAAAATGTCCCTTTTTAATAATTTATCTCCTTTTATTTTTTCGCATGTTACGTACGTAGAATAGAAAACTATTGCAACGATTCGGCAAAAGTGGCGAATTCGTATATCCGTTCGTCCGTATGCCTGTGTTGAACATTAATACCTAAACGGTAGGGAAAATTTCACCAAAAATTGATATTCCCAGATTCATATAAACACAGGCTCTACAAATTTGAATCATATTTTGCTTGCGAGGGAGGGTATTGTATTGGAAATCTCAACATTTCCAAAAATGTCTCTAAGATTTTGACTTACATTTTTCCACGGATAGAAAAAATGACGAATGAAATGGGTTAGGTATATTTGTTGAAATCTCTGTCTTTTATAAAATTTCAAAAGTTAAACATTTTTGTAGCATCATATCACAACTATAACATTCAAAATATATTATTTACATAATGAAATCTTGATCAACGATATAATTCTTAATAAGTCCATGTACCATTTTTCAAGAATATGAGTGGTTTATGCATAATTTTCCACAAAATAAAAGCAAATAAAAATATAAGAAAATTAATCAATATGTTTTAATACTTTTTTACAATAGATCAAAGTATGCTTATGAAAATGGTACTAATATAATTTTCGATGCACACCTGTATTTTTGAAAATTGCAAAATAACATTGCATTGCAACTTTTAAAAAACAAGAACTCAAAGGGGTCGTACATACCTTTTTGAAAAACAAGTAGTTTCAAGTAATTTTTACTTGAAGTAAAGACGATTTATAAAGATATTATCAACATTATTTCTTTAACTTTTTTCTTAAATAGAGCAATAGAGACTTAAAATGGTGCGGGTGTCATTTTTGTTGAATTCTCTATTTACGGAAATTGTATAAGTTATAAATAATACGAGAAAGTATGTGCTGTGTAGCCAACTGCTTGCACTGAGATAATAATGTGAGCCCATTTGTAGATTTCATACTCTTCAGTTCATAGCAGAACGTTTGATTTTTTCTTTATTTCGTAATAAGTGCTTTTCTTTTATTAGATATATTAGTATACCTTGGAATATTAGCTTCGAAGTGAAAAGTATTACGAACGAATTCCTATCTTAAGGAAGGAATATCTTTGGCTCGTATTTCATTTCTACATTTATGGTGTGGAATGGCATTACTTTCTATTACTTTTCGATATTTTCCGACGACTGTTCTAAGTTCTATTAAAATATGTTAAACATGACATATTTTATATAGTTGTGAATACTTCACAAGTACTACGAACTGCAAGAAACAGCTAGAATAAGGAAGGATATCAACATTTCACATTTGTATCCATTAACATTTACATTTCACATTTGTATCCATTGACTTCCTTAGATGACGATTTCTTCTAGTTTTTTTCTATATGATGCGATTATTCTCGTCTCGTACCATCTGGATCCTTCTAAATCTCAATATCAACGACAATTACTTTTGCTATATTGAAATCATTCAATATATTTCTTTAATTATTTCCAAAAGTATTTACAGATAGTTTTTATTAGCAATAATAATAATATTAATAATAATAAAAATGATAATAATGATAATAACAGCATTGCATTCTCATCTACCAAAGACTGCTAATAAAATTATAGAAAACCCAAATAGCTCCCGAAATGGCTCACCGGTGGCATCACGTATCTGATGCCAGAAATGTACAAAGTTTTGCCTGAAGTCATAGCTAACAAAATGTACAGACATCTAGAGAAAAAACATCTGTGGCGAATTGAACAGAAAGGATGTTTTGAATGTTCTTATAGCTGCAAGGAAATCTTGCTTATAAAAGGCATCATCTTGAATGTATTTAATTGTCTGTCCGGGTGACGCTGCGTCCATGGCAATGGTGCCAGAAACCTTTGGCACCTTTACCACGGACGCGGCGTCACCCGGACAGCCCATTAAATACTGACTCCGGCCGCGGAAGCCTACGCTCTCATGATTTTGAATGATTTACGGAAACGAAAACGTAATTTCATCATGACTTGGATTGACTACTAGAAGACTTTTGACACTGCACCGCATGATTGTATTTTGAATACCCTCGAGATTTATCGATTTCTTCCTAGGATTTATTGAGTTTTCAGGTCTGGTAAAAAGTCGTGGAGTACCAGAATTCTAAGACACAGCTGAAAGGAAGTAGAAACAAATATTCAGATTAACAGGGGAATTTTCTAAGACAATTCGCTCTCCTCTCTACTGTTTTGCATTAGTGTGATCCCAGTCTCGCGGCAGTGTTCGCAAATTGATTTTAGTTATAAGCTCAATGGTGATAAAGTACCAGTATCACATTTGTTTTGGTTGATCTTAAAGTGTTTGCTAAGAATGAAGCGATTCTATCCCAAATGCTGCCTGTCGTCGATAATTTATGTAATGATATCTGCATGAAATTTGTTCCTGCCAAATGTTTAAAGTCAATTTAAAGAGAGGCAAAGTAATAAGGTCAGAGAGCATTAACGTAGATATGCACACCGTGATCCTAGATCTTGAATCAGGTAAAATTTATAAATATCTTTGCATTGAAGAATGTAAGAACATTCCGAATGCCACAAGGAGAAAGTGAATTCGTAGGTAGTATTACTGAAGAATGAGACGTGCCCTACAGTCTGCTCAGAACTCCAGGAATAAAATATTTGGAATTGGTAGTACGGCGGTGCCTGTAGCCTAGTACAGTTTCTTACTAGTGAAGTGGACTGATCAAGAAATTCGAATCGTGGATAGAAAAAAAAGAAAACGGCTTAAAGTGCATTATGTGACGCACTCTCGTGCTGATGTAAATAGACTATGTCACTCAAGGAAGGAGGAGGAGGCCTAAGACAAATTGAAACCTCCTGGCACAACGCAATAGTCGGGACAGAAAGGTATGTAGTCAGCCATTACCATGACCAACAAATTAGGCAAGTCATTAAATCTGACAGAAGAATGGAGAAACAGAGGCATTGTAAGTGTAGCAAGAAGCATTCTGAAGAAAAGTATGCAAGACACGCAGAATAACACAGACACTTCTGATGCTATTAAACATGAAATATGACAAAAATGTTAAAGAAATCGTGGACAAAAAAAACACTTCATTGGCAATATCTAAAAAGAATGTGCAAGGTTTATACGAAAAGGACCAATAATGTATGTGGATTAAAAGAAGAAGAATGAAGGCAGAATCGGACGCAGTTCTGATAGCTGCCCAAGATAAGAAGTTGAGAATACGACATCATGATAAAGCGATTCTCAAAATTTCCGAGGATGATAAATGCCTCATCTGCCAGGAACATGTAGTGACTATTGATTATATTGTATCAGCTGGCCCAACTCTAATAAATACCGAATACATGAAAAGACACAATATGATGTGTAGTTATCTCCACTGGTATATCTGTAACACACATACACACACACAATATTCCAAACAGATGCTCCAAGTGGTTCGAACACTTACCAAAACCGGTGACGTCTGTTGGACTGTGTACAATATTCTGCGACCAATCGCACGATAGCGGGAAATAAACGTGATATTTTGATCCGATATTTGGAGAAAAAACATATCTACTTGTGGATGTGGCTATGCCGTGCGACCAAAACGTAAACGAGAAGGCGGAGAAACGTCTTAAATACAAGTGTTTGGAAATCAAGATCAGTCGAATGTGGGGCGTAAAAGCACAGATTGTATCGATAGTTAACGGAGCTTTGTGTTTTGTTCCGAAAATGTTTTGTAAGAACTTTGTTAAATTCCCAGTTCATTGAAAAGACCGGCAAGTGGAAGACGTTGCTTTATTAGGAACAGCCCGCATTTTGCACAAAGTACTGTAGAAGCAACAACAGTCCCTATATCTGCTACTTAGGAAGCTGGTTGCAACCTGGAATAGATTTTATATTCAATTGATATCTTTAGACGTATTAATCGTGTAGCGTGGTCAGTAATGGCCTATACGCCAATAATAATAATAATAATAATAATAATAATAATAATAATAATAATGAGACACATAAGTTATACTGGGACCGCAGTATTCTGACAGACAGGACAATTCAGCACAACAGACCTGATATTACTCTTTGGGACAAATCTGCAAAGAAAGTTTGGTTTATTGACGTTGCAGTCGTTAATACCAGCAACATGATGACAACATACCAGACTAAAATCGACAAATACAGAGAACTAGTATTTGTCGTAAAAGAACAATGGCGAGTGTCAGAAGTGAAAATCATCCCAATTGTACTATCAGCAACTGGCGTGATACCAAAAACTCTCTGCAGATCGCTGGAAGAACTCTCCTTGGAGAAGAGCATTATCATCGGCCTCCAGAAGTCTGTTATAATCAGCACCTACTCACTAGTCAGGAGATTTATGGGAGGACATGCTGGGTTTTGAAAGCTCATTCTTGAAATTGTATTTGTTATTAGCATTTGAAAACTATTATTCTATGTTTACAATCTGAAAACAGTTATTTTATGTTTATGTGTTAGAATTCCTTAATTTGTTTTGTAGATTTTAAATATGTCTGTGTTACCATGCTCTGATATTGTATCTGTGTGGTATCCATGTGAAACCAAAACTTTGAGAATAAACAAAATAATAATAACAACAACACGACAGTTTCCACAATATGTTAAATCTTTTCAATTTCAAACCTTTATATTAGAAAAGGGAAATTTCACAGAAACATTTTGTGCTTGTCATAACTTTTGAAATATTCTTAATCTCTTTTTACAGACATCCACGGATAGACCACTGAAATCCAGGAAGTATTTCGACAACAACGCAGCATTGCTTCGAAGTCATGCTTGATGGGTGAGTTTATTATCAATTATTTCTTACTGAATTATTATTACTCAATTATTTCTTTCTAATCATCTGTTTTGTTCAATGGTTCCTTTGGTTATCTTTTACCATCCTTTTCTGAAGGATACTTTCAGATGGAAATGACAATATTAGAGTATTGTTCCCAGGCAATGCCATTGTATCAACGTCTGTTCACAGAATCTTATTTCTCTTTCTAACAATCCTCTTCTTTTCCATTTTCTCATTGTAATCGTACGTGTGAAATTATAATACGTGAAATTATAATAAATGTGTCTCAAAGTGCTTTTGTTTCCTAAAAAATATTTTACTTATCACTATCTATTCGATTGGCGAAGGTTACTATTTCCAAAATTATCTTCTTATTCTTCATATTTAAATTAGTACTTAACTTAGGCCGTATCATATTTTAAAAATCTAACCTCGAATCAACCTGATTTTAATTTTCTTTTTCTTTCAATTGCAATGTATTTGTGCCCTGCAACCATCACTTCTAATTACTGGTCTAGTAATGTGTATTTT
This sequence comes from Gryllus bimaculatus, assembly GCA_017312745.1. Taxonomy (NCBI): domain Eukaryota; kingdom Metazoa; phylum Arthropoda; class Insecta; order Orthoptera; family Gryllidae; genus Gryllus; species Gryllus bimaculatus. The sequence goes on from BOPP01000002.1 coordinate 21,424,888, forward strand.
TTAATAGTACAATACTAAGAAATGTGTGGTAAACTTATTTTTTGCTTACTATCTCGCGTAAACTGTGTAAAGAAAGTTCTGTAATTGTGCGACAATCATATTTCATGTTATGTAAAGATAAATATAATGAACGGCCAAATAATGCTGAACAAATATTTAAGTTTAAAGGCATTTCCTGCTTTGATTGTAGGTCCATCTAAGATTTTTGTTCTTTTTTTGCTTTTCGCAAAAATGTATACATCTTTCACTTATCTTGCACGCACACTTCTTCTTTCGACAGAGTATTAATTTTTGATTATACATGACAGATACTTATTTTTTTAGAAAGTTTATGAAGAAATACAATAAACCTTGACTTTGTGTCTAAGACCAAAAACTCATTTTTGTCAACATTGCTAATTTAAATATAAATTATTCTTGTTTCTCCTATACCCCTAGGCTTTCTTTCAACTCTATTGAACTTGTATGAATGCGTTTTAAACTTCATCAATTTTACCAGAACAAAATATCTTTCATAGTAAACTGTACAACTCCACGTATAAAATTTACAAGGTATAATACCATTCTATGATAGTAAGTGGAAAGAAAATGATAAATATAGAGCCGCGGGGTCCGTAGATTAGTATCTTGGCCCTTTTTAAACATAGAAAATAACCGCAATGTAATGGACGAAAACGACACATGTCATTTGAAATTTCGATACCGGACTGTGGGCATTCGACTCAGCTATTTAAGTGTGTTTAGAAATTTGTCAGTCTCATGATATGAACATAAGACTGAGCACTGTGGCTGGTCATTATTGCAAATAAAATGTTTTTAAAAAACAAAAACAAAATGTTTGACTATCGTTTATCCAGAGCGAATGACAGTTGTCTTCCATAAAATTCATATTTGATACTTATCTACCGACTGAGTTATTTAATTATTTTGAAATATATTTATAAATTCATTACTGATCTTAGAATTTCACACAAATTATACTATTATTGCTGTGAAACGAGTTAATGAATAATACATGTCAGCGTCGCAAATTTTTAACGCTATGTATTAATACGTGTTATTTTGAGACAACACATAATGGTACGTATGACAACGGTTGTGACATTTACGTTAGGAAAAACAGTTACAACGAATGACCATCTAGATCACAGGTTCCCAACAGGGTCGGTATCGACCTTCTGGTTTCGATGAAATTTTGTAGAGGGTCAATGATGATCAATGAATCGATTGAAAGTCTATGGCCGAATATGAACCGGTGACTGATTGGTAAAATCGTTTCCATTGATTACATAAAATGTTAATTAACTTGATAATTAATTGGTTTCTGATGTATAGAGAAAATATAAAATTCAAATTGCCCTCTTCTTCTTTCGTATCCGTGGTTCATTCCTAGGATCAAGAGCATGGCCCAGCTTGTGGAACCGATCCTCTGCACTGGTCCCGGAAATAAGAGATCCCCGCGGATGATTTCGGTGAAGAAAACCAACCGGACTTCATTCTTATCTTCTTAATAACACCAACCATAATTTATGCCAATAATATTTTAAAATTTTAAATTCACATTTGTTGCAGCTAGGACCATTTCGATTTTCTCCACCAGAGCGTCCGAGAACCGAGCCTCGCAACAGCTTAACAAATCTGTACTAGAACAGTAAATATTTACGTTATAGCAAATTTAAATGATTTTCATAACATATAATCCCAACGAGAGATGCATTAGATCAAGTGCAGAGGTAAAATATTCACACATGAGTGATGGATACAAAATAAATACGGTGTTTAATGACTCCAATGTATTGTGCATTTGGATACTCTTGTGTTTAACTCTTGCACCGGTTATAAAACAGTAAATGCTGAGACCGTAAACAATCATTTCGATAAATCAGAATGGAATCAGGTATCACAATTTTTCAATTTCTCTAAAATTTTGAAAAATAATAGGAGTTATCTTGATGTGTGCAATATTAAAATGAATTTTTTCCCAGTTAGTACTTATAGAAATTGTACGTCATTAAAATACCTTCTGCGAACGATACGTAAATATTTTTCTGAGTGACTAAAGTCATTTAAATTGGAAAAGTAATAAAGATTCCTAATACTATAATGTAGTTAACCTGAACAGTTATATTTTACCACATATTTATGTAGAAGTTTCTGTACGTTTCTTAATGTTACCAGAAAATGTTTTTCTCCTCTCGACGATATGTTTGACGATATCTCGATTCTTTAATTACACATCATAAGTTTCGAAAACACAATTTTACAAAAGCCGTCATATTGGGTATGAACTGGAAAAAAAATTGTGACAGTTATCGAGACAAGACATACACGTACTCCAAGTCAATAAATTCAAGATAATTATTCTACAAATTAAAAATAACAATTACACGCAACATGACAATAAATTAAAAAACTTCACAACAATGGAGTGCTTCAGACATCTCTTCTTTGTTTATTTCTCGTCTTAAAAATCAGTGATTTTCTACAAAAGATGCGTATTGTGGAGCTCTGGTATTGAAAATGTGGATACATCTAGTTCCTATATGAGGTAAATTATTTCCTGTATCACGTACCGCGATCCATATTTGAGGGTATTTGGTATCGAAAAAATTGTTGATGGCAAAACATGTCCATCCATCCCTCCGTCTGTCCAAGCTTAACGACAGTGCTTAAACCGTTCCGTTCGAAATAGAGTCCTCAAGTTTGACACGGAAATTTTGATTTTGGAGGTTACACGAATTCTCAACATTTTCGAAAGTTTCACTATAATTTCTCTAAATATTTTGATAAGGTTTTTCCTCGTTATCGCAAAGAAAGCTTAAAATCGGCGTAGGTCTTATTCTTGAAATTTCTGAATTTTGATAGATTGTGAAAGTTCACAATTTTTTTTGCATCTTCCTACAAGTACAATATAAAAACAAAGGTATTTTAAAATGATCATGTTGTTCAAAGATATATCTTTAAATAATATAGAATACAAGTTTTCGAAAATATGAGAAATTGTTCTTCGATTTGCGTGTAATATAATCAATTTTTTATGATTATTTTCTCATAAACGACACCTCATTTTTCTCCATTTCTTTTACTCAGGCGCTTAAGAATGGCGCTTGTCCCATTTTCGTCGAGCTCTAATTTCGAAAAATCGTAAGTACAAAATAATTGGACAAAATATGTGGTGTTTTAGCACCACTATTTTGCACTAGACGTAGGACTATGGTGCCAAACTATGATCAGTGAATGGACAAAAATTTAGTACAAAAAATGTTAGTAATTTTGACAACATTTTTTAGAAAAATCATGAAAAGTTTTAAAATGTACGTTTTAAGTTCAATTTTTTTCCTTTAATGTTTTGTTAGTACAGAGTAAATTACTCGTATTAATGTCTCATTGTAATGAAAAACCTAAGAAATTTTGATTTTTCATGTTCATTTCTATACTTAACCAATCATGATGTAATTCATTGGTGTTGGCATCCAATTTATATTCTTGATCGGGCAAATAGTTTTGCAGGTTGGAAACATTTGTGCGAGTTAAACATTTGTTATAACATCATGTAAGAGTTAGGAATAATACGAGACAGTATGTGTTTCTGTAGCTTCACTAGTTGTTTTATTCGTGTATCATTTGCGTTGTTTAAATGCTCATACTATTTGATTTACGAAAAAAAAACCGACAAATTTCAGTCGAGTAACCCAACACACGAATACGTCTGGATGGCGCCACTTTCAAGACATTATTGATATAATAATTACAATAATATGAATAAGATGAACAGTAACAGTATTAATACATTTATACTGTAATCTATTAATAAATTAATGAGTAGAAATTACACAAGTTCCTTTTAGAAAAATAGTGGCGAAAGAGAATAATGATCTATGCAGTTTATGTTTGTTATTTAATGCAACAATAAGTCTTTCAAGATGTTTAGTTGATCGGGCTTCTATATTTGTTGCAAAGTTTCGGTACTGTTTATTTTTATCATACACAGTTATTAAACACCCGTTTCCTGGATGTGTTACAATATTTTATATTAAGAAGATACACTAAAAATTCACAAAAATCTCATTTTGGCTGTAAAGAAAGTAGATTGCATTCAAGAAAATTATTACTTTTAAGAATGACATAATCCATGTTCACTACTAAAAACTTAGTAAAAATGCAATGTCCTTAGGACTGTGTTGTGATAAAAAAGTTGATATGGAAAACTCTTATTAACAATATTATAAAAACGAATGCAAGAAAAGAATGAACATCTTAAAATCTCTTATATCAAAAAACTGGGGAGCTGATATTGATGTGGTTCTGCAAACTAAAAGAGCTATCATTCGCATTAGTCTATTATTGAGGCATGTTCTAAACAGGTCAAGAAAATAATATTTCCAACCGTTAGACACAATCCATAATCAACTTTGAGAATTGACTTTAACAATTCATCAATCAGCAGCGTTTTTATTCAATCTCAAGAAGTTTCACTAGCACAACGAAGAAAATCTCTAACATTAAAGTATAATCTATCAAAAACCTTATCACATGTAATGATGATTTAACGATTGTTTTTCCTAAACGATAAGTGATAAAAACTCACAGTATGTACTTTTATACAAAAGGATTTAAACATTATCGAAAAAATTAATTTCTATACACCCCAAGTAGAAAAAATCTTATAGTAGTACAAATTACTTTACACTGTTAATATCGATTGAACCCTCAGAGAGTATTAAAATAATCGACAAGAATGGAACAGAAGGTTCTTTGAAATCTGAAATAAATACAATAGTGATAACCAAATGTGCATCGACATGACAAAAAATGAAAGCAGTATCGGATCACCGATTTACTCCCATGACTTTAAATTCAACACACTCTTCACTCACGAACGCCAATTAAAATTATAGAATTGTATTCCTATTTATTCTCTTTAAGTGAGATTGGAAAATCTTAGAACCAAATCTATATCATATTTACAGATTCCCTAATAATATTAGAAAACATAAACCAGGATCCAATATCAGAAATAAACCATTTTATTGAAGATATACACCACAATATAACAAAAACAGTCAAACAATTGTAATTGCATGGTAGAAAACAGTAGGAAACTTTTAGTAATAAAATTGCTGTTTTAAAAGCCAACATTTCTCAGACAAATATAAAGGCTTGTTTCCCAATTGCATCAAATAAATAAAACGATATCTGGGAAAATTTTAATCGAAAATTAAATCTTCAATAAAACACTATTTGATGCGCGTATAAATTATCAATATTTATTCAATAATTCAAAGAATGCGGAGTTAAAAAATAACACAAAAATGAAAGAAAATCACACATTTTCTTAACAAGAACGAAACACTCAACTCTCACTCGTCAACATCTATTGGAATCATATTCGCCTCCGATTCGTTAGTTATATTAAACATTCATTACAATCATACTCCCCCATTGCTCAATCATACAATGGAGTGTAAATAAAAGAGGAAGTTATTTTGGATATGCCCATATTACCTTTATGAAGTCGGACTGACTTACTTTCAAGAGAGAAAAAATAGTAAAATTTATTACGGCCATAAAAATAAGTGGCAAATTTAAGCTATTTCTAATTACACTGGTCAACAGTAATTTTATTAAATGACTAACTCTAGCTTATTCTTATGTACTTTGCTACGCCAAAGCTGAATACAATAAAAAAAATAGTCCATCGGGCTCAGTTTTCGTGTAATCGGACATATACTAACACTGTATATATTTCGCAGATAGCCACGTTTCGTTTATGCACAAACCGTAGCTGCTTGCATGTTTATTACAAAACGGTGATTACCAACAATGTATGATTTTGTAGATTTCACTCAAGACATGAAATAAACGCCAGTCCGGTCAAATAACATGAGCAACTTTGGGCATTGCGAAGGGCATTGCAGTCACCCTCGTAAACGACGCGCCGACTCGGCGCGATGTCTACGTCAGTACATGTCGTGCTCCCTTGGTCACCTTCTGGGATTGATGAAAAATTCGTGATGGATAAATGTAGGCCAGCCTTCCCGTTTATAAAGAAAAAATTCCCGAGGATCATTGAGGCAAAGATAAGAAGGTTATATTAGTAGGATCACAAATGAAGGAGCTTACGAGATATCATGACTTGATATCTTGAGGCAAGTTTGAATACTGTTGCAAAGGTTGTATGGGTGTCGCTTCAAAAGGTCGTGACGGAATTCCTTGGTAACAGAGTAACTGAGACCTATGATGATATAGTGACCGAACTCATAATTACAAAGCTCTGAGATGTAACATGTTCCTTAATATACATTTTCTCTATTCATACGTAGAAGTATTTTCTGAATATCTCGGTACTGTGTGCGACAAACACGGTTAGCGCTTCCACCAAGGTACTACAACTTTGGAAAAATTTTATAAGGGAAAATGGGATCAAAATGTGCTTGGTGACTATTGCTGGGCACAAAAATAGTATGTACTTCTACAAAATAAATAAAAAATAGTTCAAACTTTTATTTTCATTGAGATTATCGTATGATAGTAAAGTAAAGAAAATCAATAACTTCACGAGAGTGGAAAATTTCTAATTGACAAGTACAAAAAAATCTTGGCCGTTACAAATAAATGCTTCACAAATTTGTAATGAAAGCACCATTTTCCATAAGAAATAGTAATTATATTCCATTTAACAGACAAAAAGGTCATTTTTGTCGACCAGTGTTATTTGTTGAACTATTGTTTGAATTTATAATACCTCTAACAATCTAGTTAATGCATTGGCAAGCAAACATAATACCAAAAGTTGAATTACAAAAATATTATTATCCAAATTTTTTTAAGATAAAAGATGTACAATAAGATTATGTTCTACCCGATCGTTCTTTCAATGTTAAATTTTCTGCAGTCTAACAAACTGTATAACCGATTATTCCTCAATCTTTTATTTGTGCTTGTAATTAATGTATTGTGTACTGTTAACTATAAACTGGCCAAACACTAACGTAATTCTTTTATGGATAGTAGAAAAGTGTAACCACGAAAGTAAAAGTTTTGCAGTCGCTATTGACCTTTGCAGTTAATGATAGTCAAAGTAAAAATAATTAAAGAATACTTACTTTTTCTAAGAAAGGTTTTGGATTACACCAACTCTTTCTTCCATCGGATAAAAGTGAGTGTAAGGATGAGAAATGTTGAGAAAAAAATATTTAAAAATAAAAACTTGCCTCCAAAAAATAGTATAATGAGTGAACATTTACGGAAGAAATCCGAAAATGCAAATTCCGATATAAAAGTTATCCAGGACCCCCAAGGAGAACATCAAGGATGGTTCGTCATTGCGCAAATTCTTGGTAGCAGAAAGAAAGAAAGAAAGAATCGTGCCTGCTTGGATGACAATAACAAAACTTCTGGGGCCCCAACGTTCTTACGGATTTTAACATGTATTTTACCAGTCGTTGAATGTCAGAAACGTCAGCGACATCTAGAAACAAACCAGACCATTACCAATAGCGTAGCCTGGCTAGATCAAAAATCTAAGTTTTATTTGTACCTGTGACACTCGTATATTTCCTTTACACCTAACCCTTCCTTTGGTGCAGATGGAAAGGAGATACCAAAATTGCGAGGTTCATGCGATATAACACCCCTCGAAGCTACAGAATATAACCCCGTGAAATACGTTAGATACTTAAGTTACACCAGAATTGAATTAAATATCAAACAACAAGAATTGTCGAGATCCAGTCAATGAATGTTATATGAAAATTTGGAAAACGAAATAAGTAGACACAATTTTGATGGATTGTGTAATACAACCAACCTTGTATTACGATCGACGCAAATAATTTGTGGGTACAAAACGAGAAATCAATTGTATGTTCTCTGAAATTAAAGCAAATGTCAAGTACATAATGTGATAAATTGCCTCCTAAACAATATATTTCTTCAATTATTTTGTACTTACATTTACCTGAATGCCTTACTGTGGTGTATAAGTGCACCTTACAATATTGGTTTGAAATCAGATTCATAAGATAGAACACTCACCGAATATATGAAAAACAGCACATCCGCTGAAAAGAAAAATAAAAACTTTTAAATTAACGACAGCATGGAGGAAAAAAAATTGGGGACAGATTATAAATTCTGATTTTCATAAATACTTCACAAAAGAGTTAGTAATCATTGCTCATAATAATCTCCTACCCAACGTATTCCGCTGTATCAATACAAGTTTTGAAAATTTTTCATTAAAAAAATATTCTTCAATAACCAAGTTGTTGATGCGACTATAAATAAATTTAATATAAAAAGTCTTCCATCACGCCCAGGTATGCGATATCAACACATTTCACACCACAAATTCATTCTGAAATGAGGTTAGATCTAGTGCATAGAAAATTCTGCAGCCGCTGCGTACTAACAACCGCATACAGTACAACGGCATTGACTGATTTGCGTGGCTGTCACCACGAAAATAAGACCCATGGTTTCGCTAGGCTAGACACCTCGTGCCTGCCAGGTACATGCCTAGTGTATTGATGAGCTTCACAGCAAATTATTGGCAAAAAATTGTACAGGTTTAGTAAAATATGTGTTATTTTTTAGATTTGCGTGTATGTATATCTCTGAGGAGTTCATATTTTTTGTAATCCACATTTTGTATATATTTACCAAACCTATGGTTTTTAAATTAACCTGGAGTCAAGTATTAAAAAATTGTGTAAATTTAGATAAAGTTATGGAGCATATTCAGAATGCCAGATTAGAAAAATGGCAGATTGATCAGAAAAGCCATTTTGAATTAGCTTTTTTCACCATAAATCACACGTGGGTTTGAAACGAGGTTCAAGTGGCAAAGTCCAAGGAAGCTAAAGATTGTGTCACAGATCACCCGGGTGCTCTATGCAACAAAACTATCACAAAGACTACTATTCTTCTCTGACGTTTCATCTCTAAGAAGATTACGTACAGAGCTCTTACATCATCATCATTTATTTAGAGTTCATGACTTGGAAATCGAAGGAAGATTCATCGCTCCTTCAATTAAAAAAATAAAATGTCACAGCAAGCAATTAATATTAAATTAAAATACCTTGTAATTTAATGAAAACCATTAAACAGGTGTGTAAATTATTTTTCATATGACACTTTCATTCAAAAAAACATGTGGGCAACCTTCCTAAATATCTGAATAGAAATATACAATATTACCCCCAAAGACTCATTCTTCAGAGTGAGACAAAGCGCCAAATATACGTATTTAAGCTGAGAGCCATATAGTATATTCTGTTGCTGAATATTACTCCGCAGCTGGGCTGACTGATCTAGGAAGCAACATATGAAATCTGAAGATCAGTTTATTAATAATTGGTTCAACGGCATAAAACTGTGGCGATACCTGTAATACTATTGCCCTGAGTAATACAATATTACTCTCAATCCATTGTTACTCTGATATATTTTAAGGGGCGAATTTGTTTAGCATTATATCTAACAGCTCTGTGAAATTCTATAATTTTTCTTAATTTCATAGAACTTGTTTTTGTGTGGTGTAATAAGAAAACGGTATTCTCCAGCAATATCTGAGATAATATGGAATTTAATGTCTGAGATATTAATTCCATAATGTATGTCTTTTTTTAAAAAAAATTCTTTCAGGTCGCTTTACAACTTCTCAAGTCATGAGCGACTACTGTAATTTACATCGGTTGACATTAGCTTAGAGTTATGAATTATACTACACGTTTTTTATACAAGGAATAAATAGAAATATAAAGTATTTTCTTCAATAAATGAGAAATATGTAGACATGTTTCAAAGTTACGAAGTCTGGTAACGATGACATGCTTTTACCGTTTATCTGATGGGACGGAAATTTGATGGTAGGCTTAGTATGTCTCAGATGCTTGCATAGTAAGTCCCAGATTTTTGTAATTATGTAAAGTGTCTTGTAACGGACAACATGCGCTTCCTTTAACATTCAAAAATATTGTGGCGGCTCCATCAGCTTGTTAATTGCCTTGAATTCCCTTGTGAGAAGGGTTCCAAACCAGGATAATTTCACTGCCATGTCTGCCTTGAAGTTTAAATATAAGTTCTTGAATTTTGGGGATGAAGATGTCTTTTGAATATCCTTTTCCTGTGGCTCTCAATGTGGACAAGGAAACATAATATGGCAATATTGTGATGGGGCTAGTTTATGAAAGTTGATCTGGAACCTTTTTAGCACTGCCCATGCTTTGCAACAGAAGATTTGGTAGTTATCTGATAATCAGAAGAACTCTTCAATAGAGGTTGATGCTGAACCAGATTAATGAAAGTCATCGTTTTATTAATAATTGTAATGTAGTACAATAGATCAGAACCTTTTTATGCTTTAATACGCAAGTAAATGAAAAGTCTCTAATATTAATTTACAAGGACTGTGACTTACAGTTGTATTTTCTGAAATACTACAGTACACAACTAAAGTGTATTTTGTTTCGTTTTGATGTTATTGCCAATACTCAAAATTGCAGTTTGTTGCACTTTAAAAATTTACTCAGTGTTTTCTCCAAAGTGTTCTTCCGATTTAATTTTAAAAAAAGCAATCCGTTAACATTAAAATAAAATAACTTATAATTTAATGAAAACAATTTGCCTTAGAAAACATTAGAGAGAAATTTTTAAATACATTGGATTTAAATTAAAATTTTTCTCCGCCTACCACTATTTTTACACCATCTACCAGCAGTTTAATGCTACAATCAGGGTTGTCAGATGCTGTGGTTAGAATTATGGAATGTTGACGATAAAATAATGGTACTATATTGTACGATAGAAATCTACTAAATTATGGAATAGTTTACTCATGCATATATTTACACAGATTATATTTCAAGTTCGTATTATTATACAAAGATTGTGATTGTTTAGATAACAGAGATTTGTTTTTTTTTCTGATATCCAGTTTAATAAAAACATACCATGTATGAATTTCTCATGAATTTATTACTTTAACAATATCAAAATTGAAATATTTTATTATTTTATTATGGAAGAATGTTTATGACACTAGATGTGAACATGTTCAATTGAAATGTGAATAAAATTTCAATCATTACACAAAATCAAAAACTAAAGTGTCTCCTTGTGTTTATTTTGTTCGTTTTTATATATTGTGCGCAGGTTTTAATTAGTACTTGTATTTCAAATACCGTTGGGGGTATTTCTGTTTCTTTATATGAAAAAATAAATCACAATTGTGTAAATAAAGTGTGTACAAGTTACAGTAAGAGGAAGTGAAAACTAATTTCCAATTTTCACATTTAGTAAAAAAGAAACAAACGTTTTGCTATTTAACAATATTTTAATAAATTTAAGAATTATGGCACAGTTTTACTATTCTAGTACAGTTATGTTTAGATGTAAACATTCTGTTACGGTTTCATAATTATGGTACGATATAGCAACACAGACAGAAAATAAACTTACAAAAAGATAAAAGATGCCCGAATATTTGAATAGAATAACTTGAATAGTAGCTGATTACGATTTTTAATTTTCTGGTGTAGTTATACTTCGAAAGGATCTATTATTTCGAATTGGTTATATTTTCATTATAATATGTGCACCAATTAGTGTCTACAATGTACATATGAGGTTCAAACCAGTTTCTGATAAGAGTTAAATAATATATAATTCCTAGAATTTGCTTAGAAGATAATATTGAACAAAAGGGGAAAAGGATTGAACTTTTAAAATATAATTTAGGAAGTCTTAATAATATTTTGAAAACATTCTTGAAAAAATTGTGACTGGCACAAATATAGGAAAATGATTCAAATTTAGATGTAGAGAGTACGTATGAGAATTTGAAAGGAAATTTACATCAACCAGCAATTCAAACGATAAGACAATAACCTTGAAAAGAAAAAATGTAATAATTATTGGTTGAACTTAAATCTTACACCATGGATGAAGGAAAAGGAATCTTAATAAATCATGGCTGTCGAGCCATAATCTCTAGAGAGAACTGCTTATATAAAACAAAAAAAACTGTGTCACAAATCAAGTGTGTTAAGCAATGGATCAATATTGGGATCTATTTGGGCATAGGAAGCTCACGATCAAGAGAAGCCCGAAAAAGCATTTCAAAACTAAATCAAAATAGAATTCTGAATCAGATTACACGGATATGGAACACTATTATAAGTTGCTTTCAGAAGATAGACATGAACTCTGTCATGTTAGTTACACTAGCCATGTAGAATCACAGTCTCTTTTAGCTATTACAACTCAACAAGTTACACAAGCTCTGAAAAAAATTAAGGGAAATAAGTCATCTACTCCAATGAGGTTTACCTACAGAGCTATTAAAATGTGCTCCAAGTCTTCTTTTATATTATGTGAGAATGTTATTTAACAGATGTATTTTAACAAATCGTGTGCCTGAAGAATGGAAGAAAGCATGGATAAGTTACATTCATAAAAAGAGAAGCAGGAACGACTGTTCAAACTATCGAGGAATTAGTGTAATAGCTACTATGGGTAGACTGAATGGTCGGATTTATTCTAGAAAGACCAGAAATGGCGGTCAATGAAATTAAGGAACAAAGTGGCTTTAGGGCAGGAAGATCTTTTATAGACTATATATATATATATATATATATATATATATATATATATATATATATATATATATATATCCCTATTAAACAAGTTATTGAAAAAAATCTTAACGGACAGAGTACCACACAGCATTTTTATTGAATCAAGGAGGGCTTATAATAGTGTTCCGCTAAATAAATTGTGGGAAGTCCTAATAAAAGAAGACGTAAATACCGCCTTGATAATTGTAATAAACAGTCTCTACGAAAACAGTATATCTTGTTATGTTTGCAATATTACTTTTAAAGTAATATGCAGGTAAAGGTTAGGCACCTCCCGCAACGTTTGACAATATCAGATACAATCAGTCCTTTGCAGGAGAATTGTAGAACGGTAAGCGGTTTTGATTTTCGTGGTTTCTCGGTTAATATCCGGCGCCTGCTGGAGTAGTACGTTAAAAAACGGACCGCGCACGATCTTTCTTTCTCCATCGTTGTTCCTTCTTCTCACATTATACACACAAGCCACACACACACACACACCTACACACACTACATTACCATTCATACCAGGAGACCAGGGAGTTTGGAGTTTGTTCCGTTAGGTGCGATGCCTCGCTGGCGAAAATAGGTGATCCTTGTAAATCGACGTGTAGGTCGGCGTCGGAAGGACGCATGCTGGTGGAGAAGGAACGCCACCTCCCGAAATACAATATGCAATATGCTTACGTACTTATGACCATAACCCTTGACGCGAAGTCTGAAATTATTGGTTACATGGTATATATATGCCATGCTCGATATATTTGAAACAATAATATAAACGTTAAATTGATATCTACTTCTTCAAATTAACACTACTTAGAGAAAAACCTCGAAATATAATTCAAATGAAAAATTCAATATTTTCGTAAAGATGCCGGAAGATGTAATATGTTGTCAGAAATGTTCTTTTTTCGAGTATTTCCTGTGCACAGTTCCAGGCACATACTGTAGAAGGGAATACTAATCAAGGATTATATGTATTGAAAACAATTAAAATTCTACGATTAATAAGTTTTCATCACGTAAACTTACAAAACTTGGAACTTACATTAGACAATTATAAAAATACACTTTTTATAAGAAATCAACTTTTATAAAATTCTAGGTTGTTTAACAACTTTTATAAAGTTAATTGTTGAGTGAAATACGTGATGAAATTCGATAAGAAAATTCACGCATCATTTAAGAGCAAATGTTGAGGCGGAAGTACAGTACCGTAACACTAAACCTTTTTCTTTAAAAAGAAATCATTATATCATAACCAATAAATGTTGGCCAGAGTTCAAAAGTTTGAACAAAGATAACTTTCCGCAAATTATAATATTTTAAGTAAAATGTAGAAAAATTTGCGAAATGTATTAAACTGAAACATTTAAAGTACATTAATTTAAATATGATATTTAAGACATCACGAAATGAAAGTAGATTAGAATGCAGATTGCTAGTCATTAGGATGAGAAATCTAATATTACACCTTTTATACTATTTCACCAATTCAAAACTCATAAGAGTGTAAGTTTAAAGTAATATAATGACACAAGATGAAAAGTTATATAGTGGTGAAGATTAATAATGTAATTTGAAAGTCTGAAAAATTTTAAAATATCGTGTAGACGCTGAGCATAATCAAGGCGTGGTAGGTTCAGAAGAGACATTGACAACATGTTTCTCAAAGCAAAACTTGGTAATATCAAAGTGTGCTATGTAAAAAGTTGGGTGACACAATGGTTCCCAAATTAATGTAGGTTTCGTTTGTTACGATAATGCGAAATATGAATGAAAGTAAAAGAATGCCAAACAAATATCCAGCAAACAATTACACAGAATGAAATATATTTTGTAAGTTGTGTTGCGATAACCCGTAGTTCGCTGAAACAACATTAAGGAAAAGAAGATGAATTTACTCCAGATCCTTGGTGTGGATATAATCCTCCTACTTAGTATGATAATAGTTTTAACCGTATCCCTACTGACGTTACCTAATCAGAAATTTGTATTTATAAAGCGCTGTGTGAAATTTAAAATTGTTACAGTTTTGTTAAAAACTCTTTATACTAATTCAAATACATAACTAAAGATATTTAACAAGTCGCAAACTACATTGGTGAATATATCAGCGGATAATATCGAATATTACGAGAACTTGTTTCGTAATGCAGTAAACAAAATGTACGTAAAGTATTTTGTAAAATAAATACCGGTATTCGATGTTATCAAATGATGAATGGGACCTGCTCGTATGTAGGGGACCAATACTGAAAGAAGCGGTGTAGACAGTACAACGTGGTTTGGAAACGTCCTTATAAGAGATACAATGCAAGCGGGATGCAAATTTAATACATAGAACGATCACAAATATTTAAGAGGTCTTTGCATGTGTTAGAGAAATTGCTAACACAAACTATTTTTTGATTAGTTTATAGAGTAATGATATAATTTTAAATCGATGAAAACATTATAGAACGTTTCTGATATTGTGAGAATTATAAGTATCAAACTAGGAATACGTTTTTTTGTCCCGCAGACATAATTAAAGAAGGTATAATACTGTATTAGTCTTAAATGTATAGACTTTTTGATCAATATAACATTATCATGGGCGAAGATCAATTATGAGATGATGTTTACAATATCATATGAACGTGTGTGAAGTTCAGTTATTGTCGACGCTTAGGAGAAGACAAGACTGAAACACTGGTTGGCTATTGAAATTTTTCGGTGTGCAACTAAAGGCAACGTACTGTGCAAAATATTTGTTTAAGCTTAATAAATACATAAATATTTGTCAAGCAGAATTCGAACCGTTTGAAAAGATTTTGAATCTTAACAGTGGTTTTTGTTAAAATAGTTTAATGGTGATAATTGTGTTAAGTAAAGAGTATTAAAAGTACCGACTGGAGAATAGTATAATTATTACATTGTTTCTTAATAGAAGAAAATTCCCATTGTTTTCAAATTATTAAGTCATAAGAAAATTCTCGTGTCAACGTCAAGATACAGATGATCAACGTCAAGATACAGATTTGAAGTAAAGTAACATGCCGTCTTATTTTGTTCGTTGATAAACAAATCGTTTACAGAATGTACGGTCACACTTATTATTCGATAAATAACGTTGTATTCCCGAGTTCGTCTTCTAGTTATTTATTTATTTTTATGAATATTACTACAATTCTTGCCTTTTTAACTAATCTAATAATTCTAACTCTCTTTGACATAGATATCACTCGTGGGATGTAATGGTGTTACAACTCAAAAAATAGTAATTTTCAGTTAATACACTCTCCAGAATTGCAGATTGGTCTACCTTCTAGCAGCATGTATTACAATACAATATTCCACAATCTTCCACAATCCAACAAATGGCAGAAATGTAAATGCAAGAATGATGGATTTTAATACTCGTTTAAAAATTCAAACTCATTTATCTCGACAACTGATTTTTGAGTTGTGCTACTATTGCAGTCCACGAACAATATTATCATTACTACCATCATTAGACTCGCCATCACTTCCATGTAAAGAATCGTCTAAATTCTAAAGTTGTGAGATCTCAATCAGAACCGTACTTTCTTCAAACGTGTCACGAGCACTCGTATTACCATCTTACGATTCTTCCTACTTGTGATTTCTTCACATCAAAGAAATAGAATTACTATAGTTATCGAAAATCTATTTCTTCGCTGTCTCTTCCTTCTACCAGCCAATGCTAAAGTACTTTACTTACCAGCACAAATTATATAATTACGAAATTTCAATTTTGAAATAGAATGCGTTTTCTTATATTTTCTGCCTATTAAATAATATTTAAAATTCTTGCAATAGTAATATGAATTTGTAAGCCATTAGAAAAAAATCACCAAAAATCTATCCCTTTAAAGTTAGATTTGTGGTAATAATAATATGAAATAACCTCTGGGCATTGGGCTTCCAATTTGTCGATTAGATAATTTAATGTACGAAAAACTTAATTTTATTTTTTTTATTTTGGACATATCTATATATTTTGGATGTGTAGGAAACTGTCTCAGTTTCTTAAGTCCTCGATATCTAAACCGCAAAAAACTACAATAATAAATGTGTTAATCAAAGGTGAATAACAATAAATATAAATAAAAATTGTTGAAATGTCATAGTGAAAATTAAGACAATGCATTTTTTAAATTCAGTAATTATACTTTATACACTATTTTGTAGTATTTATCACTCATTAAGCTCTTAACCATAGACTATTGCTCTAAACTAAACCAGAAATCTGCTAACGTATCAACCATGGACGAAAACAATCCTTAACCTTTTATTACTTCATTTTCTCTTAGTGATTACGTACAAAGTAAAACATAGTGATCCAAATACATATTGTTTTACAACTATAATTAAAAATTCGGAAAGTTTTCCTTGAAATTCTTAATTTTAAATACATAAGTGGGCCAAAGGTAATTTATTTGTATTTTACAGATTCTAGAATGACTGGATGCTACGTGGCAACAGAAGGTAAGCCCTCTGAGAAATGGACAGTTAGACACTATATTATTCCTCACTTGACAACCTACATGTCTGAATAATCCTTTTAACATTAGATCTCTTCGTTCAATTTAACTCATTATTCTTCAATATCAACTTTTTTAACTTTTTTGTGTTTCGCTGAATCTCAGGACGATTCAGTTCCTTGTACGGGCTTACATTTTCATTTTGAATGAAAAAGGATTGAAAAATAAAAAAAAACAAATAGCTCGTTAATATCTTCAGGATCAAGCGTAGATCTTTAGTTTCATCGCTCAATATAGTACACATAGAAATTTATAAAAAATAGTTTTAATTACCTTCTCAAAGGTCAGACAAATACGTTCCACATACACGTTGCAAAATTTATAAAAAAGTACCTCATTCAAATAACGTGTGTCAACAAAATGATAATATTTAACAGTTATTTGTAGTCTTCAATGAGGGGAAATTCCATTTACATATAATTTTAAATAATTCCAACTTTTCTGCCAATCGTAACAACGCATAAAAGAAGGCAACGTAATTTCAAGTAAAATACAGACTACTAAGAGTTCTCTCTAAGTATGTTTGTCACATCGTTGTTTGAAAACTGGCGGGGTATGTAAAATATTTAGCTCTCGAATTGAATTTTTTGTCTGATTTTTATGATTAACAATTTTACTCTGAAATGAAATGGTTAAAGTTATTACTTTATATGTTACAACTATATAATTTTGTCTTAATTTTTTAAATCCGAAGATAATAATTCAACCGAGATTATATTTAAAAATTGATAATCATACAAAATTTGTTCAGACGTTTAATGAAATGTATCATCACCAAGCAGGTTAACGGTTTTTGCCTTATTCCGCATCTTGGCCTCCACACGGTGCTATCTCAGTCATATTGCTGATTCTGCTTCCTGATATTGCTCTTTCTATTTCGTGAATCAATATTGCCTGCGATCTTCCTTCATTTCTTTACCTAACTGGCTGGTAAAGAAAAAACACATTTTTCGGTGTATTTTACTTTGCCATTCTACTGATATGGCCGTACCACATTAGCTGTTTGATTTCAATAAGGTGTAGAATAGTGTCCGTTTTTGGCAGTTTTTTTCTCTCATTTCTTTATTGGGCATATGTTTAAGTATGCATACCCTGCAGGCTCTTCTCAAGAAATCCATTTATACAGCTTCATTTCTTCCCTGTTTGCTCCGTGATTGTCCAACGTTTCACTCCGTGCATTGAGAAAGTTTAATGAGGGTTTTGTGCATGCATGTTTTTGTTTTCCACACAATCTTTGATGAACAAAGTAATTTATTTAGTATTTGTATCGTGACTCTACGCAGATTCATGAGTTATCGTATGCCACATTCAAATGGCTCCTGATTGATGATACTTCGTAAGCAGGTGTATTTCTTAGAATTTTATTACGGCACTAGGTAATACCTATACTAGGTAACACCTTCTATTCCACATGACAGCCATTGTTTCTTCTTCAAAGTGGAATGCAAACCCACTTGTATTCCTCACTTAATTTCCTCATTTTATACATAATATTTAATACATCTTAATCATTGCCACATCATCTGCGCATGAAAGTGCATACAACCAGTTTCCGTTAATTATTCTACCAATACACATTTACACTTTTTCTTCCAACTTTGTAAGCCCCATTTAAGTATATTTTAAATTAAGTTAAGACCATTAACATTCTTGATTAAAACTTTTAGTAATTTGAAATTGCTGAGATCTTCCTTTATTCATTTTACCCTTTAGATGTTTAGATCATAAAAATATAAATCATATTTTTTGTAAGAAAAGATAAATTCTCATATGTTAGGTTATTTTATCGAGAGTAAACTTTCGAGGTAAAATCGGATCGGCATATATCTAAGATTTGTAAATGTAGAGAAAAATACTTTAACTTGTTTTGTAATTCGGTATTTGCCATTTTAATACTGAAAAACAAATATGTGCATGACTGAAATTCATTTTTTTCTGGGTCCTGAAATCACGAATCAGCTTAAGCCAGAGTAATATTTCTTATGAAAATACATTGAAACTGTATTTGAAGGAAATGATTGTATCAAGTAGAAACATAAAGACTCAGAAGTCAATGTTTCGAACTAGCGAATTTGCTTTGAAAACTTTCATAATTCAGGGAAATCGCGTACTCCGCTGATTTGCTAACAACCACTAAGATTTTTCAATTACCAGTGAGCACTTTTTTGTAGTCAAATGAAAGGTGAAATCTTTCGAAAAAACTCCATATCCCTTTAAACAATTGAGTTGCAATTATACTATCTATAACCTTCAATGTTATTAAAAATAACACTAGGCAGAGCATATTAAAAATTGAGTTAAAAGCAGGCACTTGGAAATTTCCAAACACTGAGAAAAAATTAAACAACTTTTTAACTCAACTGTCGATGTTTCTTGAAAAAAAGGACTTTTTGTGGTTCTCTTACCATATTCTTCGAATAAGTATTATTTGTAAGAGAATAAGAACGTCTAAAACCGTAGATAAGTAATCAATGACTCCATACGGACACGGTAAGCGAGTAAATATCACTTCCCTTAAAACTTAAACGTGAGAAGAAAGTTATATTATGTAGCACTCCTGAAGTCAGCCATTTTCCTTTTAGAGGGGAGTGTTGTGGAAACAAATAGGGGAAAATGCATAACAAATAAAAACGTTCGTGGAAATAATTCAAAGAATAATCTTGAAGTATGAAGAAACTTATCAAAATATCCCGCGAAAATGAACACAAAGAATCGTTGTTGCTAATTTTGACATCATTGCACACGCGCTGAAATCTTGTGTTCCATCCCAGAATTTGATTGGTGGGAGGTTGTCTGCCAAGAGGCGAGGAGCGTCACCGGGAGGCGCGCGAGTGCGGCCGTGCCAGCGCGGGAGCGTCGAGACGGGCACCCACGGGAGACGGGCGTGTCTCAGCCGCCGCGGCCGTGGCGTCGCTCCGCGTCGACCCGTGGGGCCGTTGCCCCCTCCTCGCTCTCTGCCTGCGCGTCTTCGGTCTTAACGACAAGAGAGCAGTAGAAGTTCATTGCCCTCTGTTTGAACAGCGTTGCCTAGTTGCTCGTAGAATACAAGGCAGGTGGAAACATTCTCCAATTTGCTGGAAGATATATTTGCGCAATAATTCATTTAGGCCTATGAGTATCCCCAGTATAAAATTATGTTCATTTCTCCTGCTAAGTAGATGTGTCACAATGTAGAACTTATGTAGTGTATTAAATGTCTTGCAGTATGTAATTGACAGAAACGACAAAGTAAAGCAAGAGAACAGCTATCAATTTCAGAACGATTTATTTCATTAAAATAACTCCTCATGAAACATTTC
This sequence comes from Gryllus bimaculatus, assembly GCA_017312745.1. Classification (NCBI taxonomy): domain Eukaryota; kingdom Metazoa; phylum Arthropoda; class Insecta; order Orthoptera; family Gryllidae; genus Gryllus; species Gryllus bimaculatus. Next base: position 21,445,363 of record BOPP01000002.1, read on the forward strand.
TGAGGTAGATATTATATTATTTGATGCTGCCTGTATTCTGATCTCACATTGAGGAATTTAATAACACTCAATCCAAAAATTACAGTAAATAAATAATTTTCTCAATGAGTTTAATATTTTGAGATATTACACACAGACAAAAAGATCACGTGCATAATGTAAGTGCCACTGATTTCTCTTGAAACAAGTTTTTAACAGTTCTTTTATATATCAATATTTCTGTGACAACGACAGATTCCAGGTATCCTTTATTAACAAAAGCAGCAGAAATCTATTCCAATGCAATGTCACGTACTATGTTTCTATTCCCGTGTGTTTTAACGTGCTACAATACCAATTACAATATTATTTTAAAACCGTCACACACAATTGAAATGGAATAAATTGAATGCTAATTTCGTGCGTAATTTGGATAACATTGTGTTGCTGTGTGTACAACGAGATATAGTTGTTTTTGACTGAAATTATAATTACATTCATTGTAGTAAATACTTTGTTAAAGTGTATTCCAAATTTAGTCAAATTATCAAACTTATATCTCATGTATACGGACTTCTTCAATCCTAGTTACATGCATACGAATACACTACCATAAAGTCCAAACAACCAAAACAACAACATACAACATTCGGGATCTTATTCTGTACAAAATCATCTGAATGTTTAAGAGTACTCTTCCGTATGGAATATTAGACAATTAAATTATTGTACGCTAAGATTGATAAAATTTCTGGTGCTGATATTTTCGTTGGATTTTAGAAATCACGATTTTATTTAGAAGAAACTGATTATTTAGAATATCAGAATACCAGTGGATCCTAAATATGAAAATTCAGTCTGTAATTAACGAAAATTATATTTACAAATCCCTCTTAATATATCGCGGTTAAAAAAGAAAATTCAGTTTCGTTCATATTTATTATTTTTATTATTATTATTATTATTATTAATCATTTCACAATCTAAACTATCAATTAAATGCATAATCGTAATTTACGAATGAAAAATAGTAGGAGTGGTATTGGTTGGTAAAATTGTTCTTATTCCTCAGAATTCAATATCTTTAAATAGTCTACTCCGCCAAAAAATCCATCCTTACGTTTCCAGTTCTTTTTCTAATGTTCACAATAATAGTCTGCAAATCACTTGCCAATTACGAACAATAATGTGAGTAATAGCTTGAGTTGTAACAGCAGTATAGTAATATAAAATTGAGGCCAAACGCTTGAATTGTACAACATACGCATCACTCTATTTCGAAAGGTAGCAAAGAAAGTTGTGGGCAAATGTCAACATTTCTGATATTCCTTTTGTTCTTAGTATATTTTCATGCTAAAAGTTTAATTAACTTTTAACACACTCTACAATTACAAAAAAATTCGTTCATATTTATTTTATGAACGTAGATTACTCGTAATATTTGGCATGTCTCATGTACAGGCATATACAACCCACAGTATTGAAGTTATTGTTATTTCAAAAGACACTGGAAACTTTGCGTAAAATTTATAACAAATGCAGAAGAATCCATTTCAAGCAAAAAATATGTATGCATGATCGTAAAAAGTATACTACATTACAAAAAATAGTCTATTTTTTTAAGAATAATTCTCAGAGTAAGACAGAAGTTTTTATTAATTCTTTGCGCTTTCACTCTGAACAAACTTTATCAGATAATATTATCAATTAGTGGGTTTGTTGGTCAGTTACGTAATTTATTTCTAAGCCAACATTCAAGGTAAAAGATGGAATGTTTAAATATATTCTGAGTGTTCTGAACAGATTTCTCTAATATAAATATCCATTTTTTTCACAATTCTTTTCAATTAGATTAGAAAATATTTATAAATAGTATGGAATATATTGACTCATAAAATAAGGAAGCGGGAAACTTCAATGTGAGTCTGAACGATTAGTATCCACTATTTGCTCTAAAAATTGTTTACTACTCTCATTAGGAGTGACTGCTATTGATAACGGGAGGAATCAGAAAGTTCAGACCAAAACACGAATGATAATCTACTTTTCGGTGGTTGAAATTGAGAAATCGCAACAAACAGGTATGAAAACATTAAATAAAACAAAGCATTATTTATAATGGTGAGAAGAAGGGTACTTTCATTTACATTTGACTAATTACATTTGAAATGAAAGACAAATGCAACCACGAATACTGACTCTAAATGGAATAAAACTGCCTCAATCTACTAGCCCGCTATTACTAGCAGATGAGTCTACTACAAAATTTTCAAAATGTGCCTAGAAATTGAAGGTTATTGGTGAGTGATTTCCAATAGATTTCAGTATAGAATGTAAAGGTCATGGTAATGCCTACCACACAGGCTACACGTACACATTTCTGTTTGTTGTTTTTTTTACATATTGTATTTGTTATTTTACTTAACTGCGGCAAAACTATAGCGAAAAATACACATAAAGTTTAAAACGAACATTTTGAACGAAAATGCATGTACCTTGAAAATCCTGCCAAATTGGAAGGAAAAATATATTAACAACGAAAAGACTAAACTGTCATGACACTGTAACCACAATTTGTTTTAAATTATTGCCTTTCTTGATTTCATTTATGCAACAAAATAATTATTTGGTCATTTTAACATATGGATTTTTCACTTGTGCGCAGATGTAATACTGTCAATATGTTATAAAATACATAGTGGCGATACGTTTGAGCTTCTCGATTATTGTTCAGCGCAACAAACAGCTCCAAGCGTGGTTTTATGACGTACCTCACGACTGTCAAAGGTTTCGGAGCTTTCTTCGGACGGAGCATTTGAGACAAAAGAGTAACATTATAATTCTTTGTAAGACATTACTCACTTCGTGTACGGCACAAGTGAATTCAATGAACTTGGTTTCAATTAACGTAATTTAATATTCTTGCAATTAAACATGCATACATTTAAAGCAAGTAATCTACAAAGAAATCGTAGTGAAATCGTAAAGAATTTGCGACTTTGATTGTAGTATATTTTTAATAATCGTACATAATGTAGGGATTCATTTCATCAAATTTTAGACGTAGTATTTGATACTTTGTATAAACGCGTACTCTATTATTTGAAATTCTTGTCCCAAACTTTTCGATTGGGTGCGTGCGATCAATTGTAAGATTAAGCATTTTTTTCGGTTAGCAATTTGGAAGTTAAACATCAATTTGATTTCCATTCTTCCTTCTTATACTCTATTTATGGCAGTAATACCACCGTGTTTTTGTGTTACTCGGAACTTTCACAAATTATCGTCTAGAATATCGTAGTGAGATTCTAACAGTATCTTATTGAATATGCAATGAAAATATTAAAAAAAAATATTGCTTACCAATGTATTAAGTATGAAATGAAACATAACAAATACGTTCTACACACTCCCTACAAATAAGTAAACTGATAAAATACACTTTCATTTGTACCCTTTGACGACGAAAAATTTCAGTCTTATCGACACAAATATGATGTATAACATGAAAGAAGATTCAATCCAGAGAACACAGCACTTCAAAACAATATATCCACGCAACACTTCCACGGAAAGTACACATTTAACTTACCCCATGCGGAAAAAACATCTCTAGCTAATCCTGTTGCTGGTTCACTATGCCTGTCGGTATACTGCATTGTGGAGCAGAACAATTTCTGAAGCATATGAACGAAGAGGTAGTATGTTCTTGAGGGCTGGTACAGGGAAAGTGGTTTAAACAGCTTTCGATTCCGCATCTCTCCAACAGTCTATATCTTCATTTGTTTCCGGTTGTAGCACAGGTTCCACCATCAACTACGACAACAAACGCATGTAGGCCAAGGACGAAGACGTTCGCGTCAGCCGCGGCCGGCGGCAGCCCGCTGTTTAACCCGTGGCGTTGACCTCCAAGTTCGGTCGGCAGACGTTGACCCTTCGGCAGCGACACGTGCCCTAGGACCGGTTCGCACCCCAGGCCCTGGCACTTCGGGCCCCGGGGGCACGACCCCTCGCTCCACCCATCACCTGCCCCCGACCCCGGCTGCCGCCGACCCGTTCCTGCTTAGATGCCTTCGAGGTGCTGGGCTGCCGGCCTCGCCCCGAAGGGTTGCGATTTTGGCATCTGATTCGCAGATGGCTTCGCGGGTGTGGACGCGACCAAACCCGTTTCTTTCTACGCTCACCATTGCGAAGGGAAGAGTTTTCAATACGAATAGTTATCGGCGGAGAAATTTTTTTGCAATCCAGCTGCGAGTCATTATCATATCAATAACAAGCAAAGCGGGCCCGGGGACAGGGTCACATTAAGGCATAGTTGCAACTGCTGTCACTACTCGTTGCTTTGATATTGCCATGCTTTCATGCATTCCGATGTAAAGATGGCAGCTGCAGATTTTGGCCATCAAAGCAATGATTTCATTAGCGATGAGGGATAGTGGTTTGTAGGACTTGCATACGCTCCAGGTGCTGAGTGCTTTCGTGATCACACCTTCGCATTGAAAGTTAGATGAGGGGGAACCTTTTTCCAAGAGAAAGAAGCCGGAGAAAAAATAGCAATTACTTGCTCTGGAAGGAATAAAGAGGGACGTATTTGAGATGAAATTCTATTGTGAATTTTGGAACTGAATATTTCCGACTGGTCAAATATTCCAAATTTGTGGTCACACTATAGCGCATTTGCGATTTCATCTCAACATAGAGTGTGTTTTGCTTCATATTTTGTATTTATTTCACTCGACTTTCAGGGAGAATGGATGTTACTGCCGGCTGCCTCTGGATGACGTTAATTCAAAGCAACTCACCTGCTTGTACCAAAGTTACATACTGAAAGGCATATTGTTTCCGTCATTAACTTCTCTTGTCTTGTTGTGATGGTCTTTTAATTTCGTATATACATTTTGTGATTTTCAAGAAAAAATAGTTCAGGTTTAGATATGTTCGGGATCTGAATTGTCATTTCATTTCTCTATATCAGTGTTTCGCACTTTTGTGCCGGGTTGAGGTGATGAAATATTAATTAATTTTAGATGTTTCCAATATCCAACTTTATTGAACATTTTAATTAATTCATGAAATGTTCAAAATACTGCCATGCATAAACTTGCAGTCAGTAGTATATTGTTTCTTCAGAATTCTGAATGCAAAAGCATATACTAAATTGCCCACGGGGTTTTCTATTTCGAAAAATTCAAAAGCATGTTCTATACTTTATATATTCATGCGTATACGATATAAGCTTTGACATGTAAATAGCATTCTTAAAAATGTTTCCCAAAACGCTACCAATCGCAGGCTCAATTAAAGCATGTATTAACCCAGAGAAGATAATTTCAGACTGATTCAGGTAGTACATCTCTCAGAACCTGATCACGTGATTTGAAAACATTTCCTCAATGCCCTTTCATAAACACATAAACCAACAGGGACATTGACCTTGGCTAACCTCGTGATATTGTTCGAAAATAAAGCACATTAATACGCCTGTGTGTGGATCGGGACAGTAGCGCAGGCGTCGAGCGGCGCCTCTCCATTGAGGTTCCGATTCCAATGAACGCAACAAAGCAAGCGCGCGGCCGGGGCGCGCAGCGGCGGTGGGCGTCGGGCGCGACACGGCGAGCGCGCGTGAGCAGTCGGCGGCGGCGCGCGCGCGGGCCTCGGTTCGCAGCTCGCGCGCGCCGCCGCGACACTGAGACACACGTGAACGCCAGTGGACGTAGCGATCAGTGCGCCGTGCAGCAGCCATCCCGCCCCCTCTCCACACGGCTCCCCCTCCCGCTCGCACCCACGATCCCTCCCACCCCCCCTACACTGTTCCGCCGCGCGCCTCTCCCCGCCCCAGTCGCGCGCGCCGCGTGCACCACTGCAGCCATTGCACCGAACGCTGCATCCAACTGCGACGCGGTCTCTCTCCCCCTCCCCAGCCGCCGCCCGGCTGTTTTCATTTCCAACTACACAGCCTTCAATACTGAGCCGCCATTCACAACACGTCGCCGACGCGCGCGCGCTCCTGAGCCCGACGCGCTAGTGCGTCGTGCAACAGCGCGGCAGGTCGGGTCAGGCGCCGGCGTCGCTGGCCCCGCTCCGCGCCGCAACGTGATTATTATTTACGTTTTCCAAATGGGGTCAATGCCATCGCCAACAGCGATTGACCGGGACGCAGAGCGACCAGCTCGGGCGGGGCGGGCCAGACCCAACGCGCCCGCGCATTGCCCGACCACCCTCCGAGGGGAGGGGTGACCCCGTGATCCCGCTCTTCCTGTCTTGGCGCGGCATCTTAAACCGCCTCCTTCAACCGGACCCGGCATTATATTGACCCCCTTCCGAAAATTCGCCAGCGGGGGCGATGGAGGGCGCGTTCGAGTAACGGCGCGTCTTCTTAAAAATCTCGTTTCCTCGGCGACGAGCCGTTACAGACTAGTCTTGCTCCCTTTGTGAGGGTTGTGGCGTGGGCAACAGCCACCTACTATGGGATGGGGTCATGTAAAAATCCTCCGCGATCGTTGCCCGGAACGGACTGCTTTGGCTACCGGGTCATAACGCGGGGTCTGCGAAATTAATTTCTTTCGACAACTACTACCTAGTCTGAGGAAATCTCAAACGGTTTTCGTCTCCATATTTACTTTGTGAGAATTTTCTATATTTTCCCCTTTTTTATTTCGTTTGAATTCTTTCTCGCCCGATCATTCTTAGTGTGCCTACAGGAGCAGTTTGGCCTATGCGCTGCTAACGACAATGATAGTGATAATGATGCGCGTAACTTGGCTTAGTGACGCGTCGTCTATCCCCGTTAAGCTATGCTCTCAACCTATTGGATGGTATATCGGATGTTTCGCTTAAAGGCAATGAACCGAAACCAGGGGAGGCAGGATTTCCGATGTAAACATCTGATCACTCGCATACGTGTCAATCTCACTGCCAAAAAATTGCTTGAAAAAAAACAAACACGCGTCAGCGTTGACCTTCGATGACTGGGGCTGCTCAGATTAATCTGGCAAATAGCAATAGGATATGCTTGAACTTGCAGCGTATTGAGGTATCTCTGCCGCGCCTTCAAATGAAATAATTTTTGAAAATTGTTTCGCTTTATATAAAATCTGTGAAGCAAATATTGAGCGGGATGAATTCCAGTGAAATAGAACTTGTTTGGTTATGAATAACGGAAACTAAATGTTGGTTTGAATAATTTTCGTAGTACAAATCGTTATAATTAACAAAGCGTTATAATGAACTTTCGACACATGCTTTTCACATTTTATTTACTGCTTTATTTCTGTGCATAGGCATAATTTGTAACTTGCCATTGTATTTCTGGCAGCTCAAAAAAGTTATATGATTTGCGTTATAGTGAGGATTTTTTGTTTCAAAAGAGTATTCTGATCGTTTCTCAGGAACGCCAACAAACGAAGATAGCCCGCGAGTCCTTGAAATCGGAATTTGCCAATCACTCCCGTCCACGTGACTGCCACGTCCACGTCGGAGAGCAGTCACTGAACAGTCTAGCGGGCACCTGTGAGCAGCTACTAGCTATTAAAATTGCATCGAGCTGTAAACACCGAATAAAACCAGTGCAGTTGAATATTTGATTTTCAACGTTCGGTGAGTATTTCATTGTACAGTGTATCCAGTCTATTATGTGAAATTCACACCATAAACTTAGTTCAAGTACTAGTATTTTCAAATTACTATGATGACTTTGAGGTTACACTAAAGAATTGCTTTTCATTAACAATTAAATATCGCAGTTTTATTTTATAATTCAAATAGAAAAAAATATTTTTACTATATTTACTTTCACATATTGCATTTGTATATTTACATGTATTTATCTGCGGTGTATTGTAGATTAACTTTACATTCTTTCATCAATTTATTGCACATCATAAAAACACTAGCGAGTTCCACAAACTAATAAATTATTTGTTTTTGTAATTAAGGATTCTGTGTTGTATAATATTTGCACGGTGAAATACTACAATATGTAATGCAATGCATTAACAGGTTATTTACATTCGTGTCAGAAGAGGTTCGTTTTTGTAGTACAAGGTGGCCAAGATGGCGAGTACTGGCGTCCCGGCAATGGGGCTGATCTGCGAGAAGAGTGGCAACACGAGCAAAGGAACTAGTACTATAAAATGGATTTGCGTGTGCAGCGGCCCGTACTACCGGTGTCGTGGCGGAATGTCAGAGAACTGGTTTCTGTTTCTGAATACTGACCGTTCTCAGAGCGCTGGGCGAATTCAATAGAAGGGTGGCGACGGCTGCGAGAGGGGGTGCGTGTGAATTGTATACTGGCGGGCGAAATCTTGCGGAGTGGGAGAATTCCCAATATTACAGGGAGTCGGCACGTATTCTTTGATAGGTCTGGGGACTGCGGGTCTTGATTAATGACCCTGATCGTGCGAATGTTAAAGAAATAACGGTAGAGACTTCAAGACTGTTATGAAATGGAATTAAATGCGATCTTGGCCACCATCATACATTGGGTGTCACTTCATTATTCATATTAAGACTCCATATTAAGGGTCATATGTACGTGGGTAAAACCAATCCCCATTTTATCATTATTTTCTTAAAGATTATTTAATATTTTTTAATATTAGACTTAATTACACACATTTAATTTTCAACACGTAAGCAATGAAGATCGCGGATGTAAATATAAAATAAAATGAAAGAATTTGAAGTGCATCAAGCACAGTGTAATAAATATATTATGAATAGTAATTCTAAAACAAAATAGTTTTGTAAATACTAGCAACCAATAGTAGTAAACATTCTTATAGCTTGAACGGAAAGGAAGGTAGCATGGCCGAAGCCTTTATGAAGTCGTAGTTGTCGAAAATATTTTAGGAGAACAGCTTAAAATTGATTTATTGCACTTTCTAATAAATCACTCGAAACGAAAACCTTATTTACAGATTAAATATAATTATTACACCGAAAATAAATTGCAATGCGGAGAGAGTTGTTTCGCACATTAGTAAGCCACAAATACAACAGGATGTTTAAAATATTCTTCAGAATTGTTATAAGATTAGGGTGTTTACTAATGTTTGGTGTAAGTATATCACGTCAAGAACAACACAGCGAACATTTTTTTTCGCATTTTGTGAGAATCTCCTTACTAGTGATGAAAGCAAGGCTGCAACTCATATACAAGGTACGATACTGAAGCTACTTCAGTTCGTCATACGCGGCTTGGGGCGACAGAGGCCTAGCTCTGAAAGTAAGATTTCGGGTTGAGCGGCGGTCTACGGAGCAAATCCTTGTTGGCGAGGCCGGAGCGGCTGTCGCCGCCGCCGCCGCCGCCCAGCTTTCGTTGGCAACCGCGAGCCCGTGGCACGCGTGCAGTACCGGACGGCAGCATCGCGTGCCGTGCGGGGCGGTGTGGCAAGCGCCGCGGGGGACGCGCGCTTAGCCGGCGGCGCTGTGTTTGCGCCGCGGGACTGGGAAAAACAATCTTACCTGAGGCGCGGCACCTGGCCTCCCAACAGCCGGCTTAGCCCGCGGCGCAATCCGGGGTAACCGCCCACTTGGACCCCCGCCCCCGCCTCCACCCCCCCACACCCCCACCAACACCGCCCCGCCTTCGCTCGCTCGCTCGCCTCGCCTCCCCGCCCCCTCCGCCAGGACAATATGCGCGCCGCGTAATGCCCGAGTCATTACCCTTGAAGTCCGCAGGGAAAAAAATACGCTTAAACCAGGAGCGGCCGGCCAAGAGCGAGTACGGGAGCGGCGGCGCGATGAGGGGCGGAGAAGGAGGCCGGGCGGACGCGCGTCGGTCGCGGGAGAGCGGTGCGTGGCAACAATATGGTCTTCTGCGTCGACACGAAGCCCAATGGAATCTCTCTAGACCGGCAGAGTTCGTAGGCACGGGGAAAAAAAAAGAAGGATAAAAAATGCGTCGGCTGGATTGGAGTGACGATCAGTGCGAGCGAGGACGCCGGGCTGCTCGCGAGCGTACGGGCGGGGAGGAGAGGGTGGGCGAGTCAGGGGGGAAGGGCGGGAGGACGGTGAAGCAGAGGGTCGGGCCACGGAGCCGCCTCGCCCATTCGACCGCTGCAGTCTTGTGACGGCTTTACTTTTTGGTACTGTGTAAGCAAAACTATTCTTGCCGCCGAGGAGAAGTGCGGAGGTTGGAGACCGCAGCAATATGAGCCTCCCGGAAAGACAGCGCAGGAGGGTGCCGCCTGCCGCCCGGTTTTCCCCTCCCCTCCCCCCGTCCCCACACGGCCTCGCTGGCTCGCGAGGCCGCCGCCCGGCGCGTACGTTGCACGTCGGTGTTTCCCGCCGCCCTCGCCTAGCCCTAGGAGACAGCGGTGGCGACGGGGGGTTGGCGGGGGAACTAGGCGCCCGGGGGAAGGACGGCGGAGGCCAGGGCCGGGGCCTGGGCCGAGCCGCCGCGCTCGGCCTGCCTGCCAAAGACCTCCCCCGCATCCGACGTTCCCTGCCGCCGCTGTGGAGTCGAGCTGTTCTTTTTGTTTTCCGCCAGGCGGGCCCCACCGCTCCGGGTCGAAGCGTTGGCGGCCGTTTCTTATAGATCGGGGGAAAGGTTACGCGAGTATGACGGCGCTCCCCCCGGAATTGCTGGAATGGGGGATGTTCTTGTACCTTCCCCCGGCGCTGGCTGCGCGGCCGCTGGACGCGGATGGGAAGCATTAAGAGTCTCTCGGGGCGAGGGCTCGATGTGCTCTCGCGCGCTGGCGTTCGCTGGAACTTCTTTGTAGGCGTCTAACGCCATTCGAGGAATCGCGGAAATTCTTGCTCACGACTTGTACAACATCAAAAGAATTTGCATTTCATTTCCGTTACATTGTTTTATTTTATGTTGCATTTCCTGTTTAAATTAAAATTTTACTAACAACCATTTTAAACAGTAACATCGTTATGTAATCACGACTGCCAGAAATAAACCACCAGACATGTAACGACGATATTGAGTGCTTTATTCTAATTGTTAAAACTATTTCTTTCAGTGTGGTTTCAATACATTGATGAGCTGTTGAATGAGCATTGAATGATCCTACGCCCATGAGACCTAATACATCGGTGATCAGTTAGTGCACAAGTAACCAAATTATTGAAGGGCAAAAGTCACTTCAATCGTTGCGTTAATCATTTTTACATCAATCATTGCGTTAATCATAATACAAATTTTCAAATAGTGGGCTCAAATAAGTTGGGAAAACTTGATGTAATTCTAAGTAGTGACCGAATGCATTAGTTATATCCAGCAATGATATTGAAACTTGAAGAGTCCATAAGTTAGTGGTCTACGAAATCACTCTTAACTTTCAAATTTCAAAATATAATTCTATGCTAATTTTGTTCTACTTTATTAACACAAATAAAAGTTGAAGTAGTATAAACTATTAGTAGATGTTTAAACTGAATTCCAAATTTTAACATAGAAAACAAAGAAAAAAATTAGCATTATTTTATTTCATTAAATAGAGACATTCAATTTATTATCATCTGATGTGTACTTTATTATTGTAGATAATTATATTTTGTTGAATCAATGGATCCGTAAGAGATGGACGGGAATGATGCCTCCTAGAGCCTTAAAATCAGTTTTTTTGTATCTCAGTAAGAACACATTTTTTCACACACATATTTTCTATTCCGTAATGCACAGAATGACATATTTTGGACGTGTTAAATATTTTGATAGTTCCGCCCCTTCGTTGTATGAGTTGCCAAACGCTGATAGTTGAGTTCCATTGTGAAGCGATTTTCAATTCTAAAACAAGAATTTAATAAGATATTTTTAGATTAAAGTTTCTGCGAAAAAGCTTTGGGGCTTTTCTGTTACATAATTTTTGACGTTTTCGCCTTTCTCGGTACTGTAGCAATTCATTCTCAACTTCCCGTTTCATCCGGCAGGGGACGCACTGCAACTCACTACTCGCGCCACGTAGCACATTTTGCACTACGTGCAGATGCAACAGATATAAACGGTTTGGTTTCACAAACCTACAATCTCGAGTTTAAGTTTAAACTCGAGTTTTGTGAATATCTATATGTAGTGTTGTGCATATTACAATGAAAAGGAAAGATCAGTTCAATACTGTTAATTGCGCGTTATATTGTAAGTTAGCACTTTTTGCTTTCACCAAGCTCAGTTCCTTATTAGTGATTTTTCTGTTATAAACAAGCATTGCGTTTATAATATTGTCACGTTACTCCATTTATGGTCGCTGAAAGCAAACCTGAAGAGAGATTTTTTGAGAACTCTTAACTTGATTTACCACGTTGAGAAGTCCTGTCAGTTTTTTTCGCATTTAACAATCTCAAAGGAAATCCATAACAACATGCCTGTTACCGACTGATCTCCATGACCATACTCAATGTAAAAAGGTTTTTTCTTCTAGGACAATGGACTTCGAAACGGATACTGGTAACTTTAGTTTCGACCTTGTAGTGATAATCGTAACATTCACAGGTCTTTATATCCTTATACTTATTCATATTTTTCTTCATCTGAAATATTAAATATAAAATTAGTCATTCTTACAAGCAATAAATTCACTGAATGATTTTGTGAGTAAAAGCATATCAAGACATGAATTAATATTAAAAATTTTTGTCAAGATTTGTCAAATACTTGTTGTTAGCATATATTAGTAGAATAATTTTTACTACTATAACCTATCTATGAATTTATACTTTGTTGCCCTTAATATGGTATTCTTAATAAGAGAAAGTTATGTAATCGTGCGCCGAGAAAGGCGATTTTTTTTATGTTAAGTAACAAAACAATAAACTATAAATTATTTAATGAGTATCGACAAATAATTTAGCAGATACGTATTGTGAGAAGAATACATTTTGAAAATATGTGTACAATAACAACACGCTAGACAGATCATTTGTTTTTTCTGTATTTTCAAAATTGTTGGAAATATAGCTCTTAATTCTCCCGAACTATATTGGTGCTTGTGAATTGAGCATAGTTCTTCTAAGACCATTTAAATACGCTCATGTGGTTTTGTGACTTTAAAAGCGGAAATCTGTGAATGTGTGTATATAAATCCATCTTCTTGTGGATAATGTGTTTATTATTCATCAAAAAATATTTATTTGATATAGTATATTTTATGCAGCTTATTCCTTGCCTTATTGTAATGCATACATTGTATTTACTTGTTTTATGGTGATTGTAAATGAATACATTTATCAAAAAAAGTTATTTAAAACAAAACGGCACGGTATATTCCTGTTTTTGTAAATGGTCACAAAAGATGATATATACTTCTTTATTATTTTATCCTGTTTTGTTGAGAAGCGTGGATTTTCTCAAGCTAAGGAAGAAGTTTTGATCCTTGTGAAAGGAGTAAAAGCGAGTGGGGATAGAGGAAGTTGTCAGGTGAACTCTGTTATCCTAGTAGTGGTGTCGGAAATCCTATCTCAAGACAAACTCGTCCGACCAGTTAGCCAGACAAAGCTGGTTGCTACATCTCCATCGGATTTTCTACTACTGAATTCAAACCTCGAGTATATTCTGCAGGAATAGGCATATGGTAAACCGCATAATGTGGATTGAGTACATTCTAACATATTTGTACTCTTAGAAGTAATAGTATCGCATATGCAATCTTCTTTGTGTATAAATACGAAACAAATTTGAGGATTACCTAGACGTTTTCAAAGATGAATGTTCACCCGCCTTTGTGACATTCTCGGAACGTGATTTCTCTTCTTTGCTTTCCTTGGATAAAATCAATATGAAGCCAATGACTTGGAAAATTTGTTTGGCAGTATTGTTGGTATATACTGCCTATATCTGTAAGAAACAATAAAATGCTTATACATATACAACTATATAAACAAAAATTATGTATAAATATTGATTTTAAACTTATGTAATTTTCTCTTTTGATACGAAAATCGAAAACCAGATTTTCAACAGTACGTGAGATTCCAAGGTAAAAGATAACTATTAATTTAGTTCCTCTGTTATTAAAAACATTGTCTGAAATTAAACGTTTTTACAAACTACGTTTAATCGCTAAACGTATATTGTAATTGAATATTAATCTAAATACGTCAAATAATTTGAAGTAAGAATATTATTTCATTATTAGATGATACTTAGCATTTAACTCAGTTTCACAAAAAAATGTAGATGCCCGAATAATTTTTGTTCCTTAGTAAGAGGAATGACCAATATTTTTGTATATTTTCGTTATAATAAAATAAGTTAAAATTTAAGAATGTTGCAGAGGATTTCACATCCTTAATTTGTCACATTCTCATCAGCAAAGTGCTCTTTGGTGATCATCTATTCCAATATTTCTATGAATTTGTGTAAAAGAAGAATTTCTCTTAATAATTTTTGTAGATAAAAGCAAATTCAATCGTTATGCTTATTTGGGCATAGTAATATGATTTTGTCGTTATTAATATATTAAAAAATTAAAGGTTTCTCATAATTTTGGTTACACTACTTTAATATAATACACAAGAAAATACATATATTCATTAAAATGTAGCAAGATCAATAGACACAAATTTTGTATAAATTATTATATTTTGTTCTAAAGAATTCTAAACAAATATTTGTCATAATTTATTTTTAATCACAATAATTCAATAGGCAATTTGTTAATATATGAGATTGATTTAATTCACTTTACTTATAAAAATTAACTAAATAATAAAAAGTCTTCATTAATTTTCCTCCAACAAAGAGCAGTACGTTTATAAAAACTCAGTTGTTCCAATTTTCAGTAAACTCTCTTTCCATCTTCCAAAATTGCAAAAAAACAACAACAAACATTGCAAACTTACAATATTGATGACGGAGACTTCTTTATTATTGAAATCTGCTGTGCAAAAGTAGATATTTAAATAAACAGAACATAAATTTCAAAAAAGTGAGAAGCCTTTTTTGCAAATATTTAAAATTGCAAACTCGGATTTTCCGCTCTTCTTTTGGGTAAGTTTCCGGAATTATCAGCGACCGGAAAGTGGAAAAGCCGCAAAAAGACAGTTAAAAATTTTGGAAACAGTTTTTATTGTAGTGCGATGTTTCTGAGAGTTTAAAAGGCAGTTTTGGATTCTCGAATATATGTTGAAAATAATTGTTTTTCCATGTTACTACATACGTAATGATTTTTGCATGTGAAATAAAACTAGGCTCTCTAGATTCCGAAAATATCTCTCTGGCATTCCGGATAGTGCATGTAGATTTGTAGCACACCGACATGAATGCAAATACTAAAAAAAGAAAGTAAACAATTAAATTTCTTGAGTAAAGTGACTTTTCTGAGGTGTCATTTATGAATTAATTCTTCCACTTCCAAAAATATTTTGAAACTTCTATTATAAATTTCAATACATTAAGCATGCACATTTGCAAACTTATATCTATGCCGGTTCCAAATTATTTTACAATGTTTTTTGCATACTGATACATTCTTAACACTGATGAAAGTCCGATTTAAATTTAAAAACAAATTTGAATATATTTATTGAAACTACTTGTAATCAATAACTACCAACAATTTTTTAGTGTTGTTTATATTTTTATGTTTTATATCTTTATATTTGAAACTTCCTTCGAATTACTAAACTGATCTAGAAACATGAATTTTTGTAAAAAATTGTTCTTGGGTTCTAAGCATCATGGTATCAACAAAATATGCAATATCATTAACGTAAGTTAAACCTTTCTCGGATATGGGAACGTAAAATCAGAAATTTTATTTATTCGTATCAACGTCATGAATTGAAAATTTCACGCTTGTTTGTATTCCCTTTTTCTTTATTAT
This sequence comes from Gryllus bimaculatus, assembly GCA_017312745.1. Taxonomy (NCBI): domain Eukaryota; kingdom Metazoa; phylum Arthropoda; class Insecta; order Orthoptera; family Gryllidae; genus Gryllus; species Gryllus bimaculatus. The sequence goes on from BOPP01000002.1 coordinate 21,461,118, forward strand.
GTATGTATTATTTTGGATTTTTCATATTTCTAAGTCGCATCAGATATTTGACAAAGTAACAAATTGTTATTATCCGTACAAATACATTAATTGGTTACCTGCGGAAATAGCATATCAATAAGAATGTCACCTTAAATTCGTTTTCCATATTGTGTCAAATGCAACCCAAAATATCATTCGAAAATGTTTCAGAGGAACATAAAACATTAAAGAACCAAAGAATAGATCAAAAGTTTGAATTACAAGCGCGCCATAAAGCATTCCTTGATATTTTTCAATGATCCACCTCTGCTTTATACGTCTGTGAAAAATGCCTGACCCTTCCTTCAGCTTTTTTTATGAATAGCTTGACGCAGTAGAAAGACAAGTCACACATTGACTAAAATTGAGATATTAACAATTACGATTATTCAGAGACATCATGTGACAGATGTCACTTTCTAAGTTGTACAGTATTAGATGATTCAAATTGATTCCATAATTACAAATTAATACTAAATGATAGGAAAACGATTTACATGTAGTTTTCGATTTCAAATAAACATTTCTATACTCCATGAACAATGAACGACGTGCCTTTGACTGATGTTAAAGTAACAAAATTGTTGAGTCTTTCAACTCAGCCATACCTCAAACGGAACGTCCGTGTAAATGAATTGAATGCAAAATTAAGTCCTTTATTGGTCAGAATTCATTCAAATTCAGATATACTTCATACTGCTCCTTGTGTCTATTTCGTGAATGTTCATTCCCGTCTGAGATACGACATAATATTTTGGTAAAATGCATCCTATAACTCCCAAACTTATAGGCCACACATAAAAGTGCGAATAATAAGCAAATCCCTACCATGTAATTCTTGTAAGACTCTCTGTGTTAATCGAGAAATTTTACCATTACCTTGCCTCTTCATTTACGAGTCAGTGTTTTTTAAAGGATGCTTATTCAAGGGTAATAATATGTTTTTAGCAAATGTTGATATATATAACTACCAAATTCGACGACGTAATCGTGTTCAGAATCAACACCTCAATACACAAAATTCACATAAAATACATGTACATTATTTTAGAACACATTGCCAGATGACATGAAAAAGATAAAAATTTATACACACGTTTAAGTGTCAAGAAAAATCTTTCTTGCTACATAACTGTTCCTATAGAATTATAGACTATAGCGAGCATCAAAAAGGAAAGTAATATTAATTTTTAATATCTTGATTACCATTTGGACCGTATAATTCTAAACAATCTACAACTAGTATTGTAATTAGGCTTCTAGGTCTGTGACCTCGTGTCAGTCAGGTGTTTCGTCCACATTTCCTGATCCTTGAGCATATGATGAGATGGTCCGTTGCTTTGCTTCTGCACATTAATGTAATTTCACTAGCTGTGCACGTCTTCACTAGCTGTGCACGTCTTCTAGAGTTCAGTAGGAAATATAGTTTTTCAAATTATTGTTCTCCATCCTGTCGTGGCGGAAGTCGATTCCTTTTCGAAGGGCATTATGAAGTATAATATGTGATTTGCCTTTGCAGCTTTTTGTTACATGGGAGCGAATATTTTCTTATCAATTCTTGTCAAAAACACTCGTTTCCGTTTGTGCTCAGAATTGAACTTGTGTTAGGCTTAAGTCAGGAATCCCTGAACCGAAAAAACTTGCACACAATACACAGTTTTAAACTCTATTATGCTAAAAAAGGTAATTCAATCAATAAATAATAAATAAATTTTAGCAGTTACCGAAGACTTTCATATCTAATTTAAAATTACGTGATATCCTAAAATATGTGATTTTTCTATAATTTTTAACGTGTAATTGTTTCTGGGAAACGTTCACAAAATAAAGAAACAATTTAGCAATTAGAGAAGACATACCAATACAAGGGATTTCATTTTTTAACTGAGGATGCGATGAATAATATACATACATCTGGTCTCTGTACTAGCATGTCCTCTATTGCCTTGTCCGTAGGCAAATGCGCAGTACAGCTGGGCCATATCCCACATCTACCGATCTACAAATCGGAATAAATGTGATGTAATTATAAATTGACGAGTTTAAGGAACTTTCCTTACAAACGAAACACAGTCGAAGTATGCTCTTGACAAAGTTTTCTTTCCCAATTCTTCTCCATTGTGTTCATTGTTTTAACAGTTTAATACCAATGGGGAGGAGGTCGACAATAGACCCCAGTGTCAGTTTTGTTTCATCTAACATTCCTCTAACTTTAATAAGCTACTGTTTCTTCGTTTCGAACATTTATTATATATCATAATCCTAAAATACTTTCTAAAACTAAACAGAGGCCAGTCTCTTCAAGTAATATTTTTCGAAAATTGCTGCTGATCACACTAAGGCTGTTATAACACAATTATACATCATACTTTTTACAAAAAAATGACCTGATGCTTGTTTCCGAAACTTATTCCTATAAATTTTTCAAAATAATTGATAAATTAAAAAACGACCGTTTTAGAGAAATTTCTGGATGATCTGTTAAAGACTTATGCGTCACACATTTCCCCCGTAACTCACATTTTTAATGCATCTTTATGCACTGAAACATTTCCAGATATTTTCAAAACATGTGAGAATAAGACGTTCTTCCATAACTGCAACAAAAATCAAATTAAAAAATAACCACGTTTTCCTCTATTGTTCTTTTCTCTTAGATTTTAGGGAGACATTATTACCTATGAATGCGAACCTTAATATGAAGCATTTCAGGTTTCCAACATTGATTCATAAAACCAATATATATGAGGTCAATATAAAATATATCTGTCATAATTTCATGAAGATGTTTATTCATCCATGGATCAAACTGAAGCACGTTTGGAATATTTTTAGATATTTCAAACGTTTCCGACGTTATGAATCATAACATTTTCCTCTCAAAATTACCTTAGTAAGGAATTCGAGGTATCGTTCTAGATTGGTTATGTTCGTACCTTAAAAAATATTCCCAGAGAGAAGAAATTGGAATAATGGGAAATTATTTATTCACCTTTTTAAATGTACTTTTCGAAGTAACGTGAATAGCAACCACATGACCTAGAAATTAAAGTTTCTAAAAGTACACTGTTCCAAAGTAAAACGACATACCCTAGGTAATACCTTCGCACTATTGTAACTTGTAACGAGAGGAACATGTGACGCAACTAATTGATAGAGTTGAAGGGACTGTACATATTAGACTAACTAGTTTTTATCACCGAACATCTGCAGCATAGAGTATTATAACCAACGCGTGATGATTATATATACTTTCAAGCAAGACGTATATTTCGTAAAGTAGAATTTTTATATTCCTCAACATAATTCGTACCTTTAAATTGCCATTCATATTACTGAAAGGAAATATAACTGCAGTTTTGTAACAAAGGAAAATGAAATAGGAAGTATAGTGATCACTCTACAACAATACCTCAACGCATTGACACACAGCTTGAATGTGAAAGTAGTTAAATAAAAGTTAGAAATACACGCATAATTACTCAGAATACTGGTGTTCCTTAAATTCATTATCATGTTTTATTTACATTTTTATACATAATTTTCATTGTCCAATATATTCACGTTTAATATGACACATTATATATTTTCTATTGTATTTTTGGAAGTAACTTTACATCACTCATAATGCTTTTTGATCCTTACCTTAGACCAGGAATGATTCTGTTAATTTTCTTGATTCTCTCAAATCAAATATACTTATACTTCCGTTTTACGGGACTACAATTTGACGCACTGTAACACAGAACATCCAGAGAATTGCTTGACAAAACACACTATTAGACCCCACAGTGATTGGTTGAGAGGGCGCATCCACTGAATCTTCATTAATCGTTTTGTGGGTTTGGCCAATATATATATATATATA